>JAMKCH010004441.1:0-85695 GCA_023653785.1 Ophioderma brevispina | reverse complement strand
TTTGCCCCCCACTGTTAAACCCTAAATATAATGCCCACTGTTTCCACAAATACGTTCGGTGTGGAACCACTATTTTGGCTTGGTTTTTGCCTAATTTGCAGGATTTCAAAACAAATATATTGTCGCTATCGCACATGGTAAACTGATAAGAAAACTTGCCCTAAGACAGATATTCAAGATGGCATCCAACATGGCCATCAAAATAGTTTTTCCCCCACTAAAACACATTTTGGGGAATATCTGATTATGTTTTGGGGTCATCAAAGGAAACTAATAATGCTTGGTTGGTGGTCTGGGGGTATGAAGGGTGGTGGTTCCTGAATCCCTTATATATGTTTAATTGTAGATTGCCCTTCCTCAATCCCTCTTCTGAACCAGATTCTTCGTCTTGGACTTTGATATTCTTGTAACTTCAGGTCAGAGTTCCTTTGAGGGCCTGCGAACGGTTATCTGGTAAACCAATACTACCCATGTCCCAGGGCCGAGTTGTGCGGCGGCTAAACGTCACCCCCATCAATTTTCAGAAATCTGATGAGGAGGGTAGCTGGGTACCCTGTAGAATAAAAAAAGAGAAGGATTACCTACAAGGGCCTCCGGCTCTGGAGAGCTACTGGTGGCCATCCAGCACATGATGCCTTGATGGTGGGCATGGTTGCCAAAGGCTAGGCCCATGCTGAAAAAACTGGGATTCACGTCAGGAAGGGAATCCGGTAAATATCTTTTGCTCCAATAATCCTCACACAGAAGTATTGCTGAGTGGGAGGTATATCGGCCAACCCACGTTTAGTGGTGACAAAACGGGATTTAAACTTTGGTTTTTAAACCTAAGTTTTAAAATCTGGTTTTGTTAAAACAACAACAACTGTGACCATTATTGTTGATGACTGAGGAGCTGAGTTGTTTGATATTGTCTGGCCTATGTTGTGCTGTTAGATCAAAGCAAGATTTGATGTCTCTTTTGGCATTATTTATATGTTTTGGGAAAGAAACAATTTGGGTTCATGCTACTTGCAGCCCAAGTCTGTCTGAGTCACACTGCATTTTATGTTTTTCTGACATTATCAGTGTTAGTTATCTTGAATGATTGAAATATGATGGTGATGAATGATGGGGGGGAGTGTGATATAGGGTGGTGGTAGTAGCGATGGTGATGTAGACTACTTCCACCAATCACAAACACTGAAACAGTTCCGCTATCTAAAATGCTTTTTAGTGGAGCGCTTTGGATGCAGAAAAATGTCGACAACCCCTCCCTCGGTAAACAAACGCAACCATTTCTATTCAAAAAGATGTAATAAATAATTTTTTGAGCTAAAAAATTAAGAAAATCAAGATTTATTAATTTTAGCAAAACCAAATTTTAATCGTGATGCTAGACTATCAATCTCTACCATTTATTTATAAGATTCGTTTTATACATTATTATAAAGGGTGTGGATTTTAGCCCCAAATCACCTTTTTTTCTTTAAAAAAAAAAACATTTTGCTCACAATGATCACAAACAACGAGGCTACTGAACCCTCTGATGCAAGTATAAAGCTTACAAATAACAAAAAACGATACCATAAAAACAAGCTTGTAAGATTTTTACTTTAAAAATATTTAAAAATAATAATTTCACTTACTTTGAGCCCAAAAATGCGTTTTTTTTTTTGCCTAGAAATCAATCCCTGCCCACCAAATATTTCAGCCACAACCATTCATTTTTCTTAAATCTGATAATTATCTTTCAATAAAAAGGTGGTGGGTTTTGTGTACCGAGGGGAGGGGAAACTCGGAAACTAGAGCACTTTTCAAAGCTCGGCTCCCTCCGTTATTTTTACAGGGCCTTGCTGAGACTTTTTCTACCAACCACCAGTGGACCCCTCCTGATGGCCAATACTTTGACCACTTTAACAAAGGACAGGAACAGGTGCTTTTGGCCCTACCATTCGACATCAAAGAGGTGATGAAACATGCTGCCGTACTGGTGAATAGGTCTGCTAAGAGGTGGATCCATCAAAGAAAATGGTACAGATTTAAAGGTGCAACGAGAGATTTACCATATCAGGTGGACCGAAAAAAAATAGAAAGTCATGATTTTTGCCTGATGTAAAGCTTGCTATCAAAAATAACCCCATTAAAGGATTAAGTGGAGAAATGTTTCTTTGGTACAAAAACTTTGACATTCTAATTTCTTGTATAGGAGCCAATACGAAATTCACCCTATGTTTTGTAGGAAATATAAGCAAATCAGAATCACTTTTTTTCTCACTTTTAAGACTTTCTGTAGCCAAACAAGGCGGTAAGAAACTCTTGAGTGTCTAGTCTATATGAAAGTACTATTAGACACAATCTTGGGTGACTCAAAAAATCTCTCGTTTGCACCTTTATTAGATGATTCCAGGACCATAAAGGCAGCCATTTCCAACTGAGGATGTGTGTCATGCATCACAGACCAATTTTTGTGTCCATATGTAAGAGGGTAAATAGGGATTGCTTTGGTAGTGGGCTGTGGTAAAGATGTATTCCTTAAGGGATAATTGCCCATGCTTCCAGATATATGCACACATTTTCATGGCACTTGATGTAATGGTCCTTGGGTACGTACCCCACAAGTTACCCCTGTCAAGAGTGGGTCAAAAATCTTGTTGTAGGTCATTGGAGGTCATGGCCCAAAAATGTAAGAATTATCAAATGTGGTTGATCCACAAAGTCAATCTCAGGACACTTAGATTCAATGGTCCTTGGATAGTGTTCCACATGTTTGTGACCTCATGTGACATTGGTGACCTCAGTGAATGCTATTTTTTCACATTTTATTGTACAAGGGAGTCTGTAGTATGTTAGTTAAACCAAAGTTTTAAATCCGGGTTTGTCCCCGCTAACGGGTGGCCGGATGCACCTCACACTCAGCAATACTGAGTATCATCAGCATGTGAGTGACAGTTAACATCATGATTCTTAATAATGTCACCGACTGGGTGAGTATACATTATGAAACCTTGCAGGCCAAGAATGGAGCCCTGAGGAACAGAGTAGTTGAAAATATGCTGTTTGGACATTTCATGGTTAACCATCACTCTGGTACTTCTGTCAGTAAGATATGATCTAAACCAGGCAAGAGTAGTGTCTATGATACCAACACTGGTTTCAAGCCTTTTAATGCAGATTTGCAATGGCTCACCAAGATCATGATTGTCAAAATGCTGTATTACCTGACGTGATGCTGCCTTTTCAATCAATTTGGCCATGAATTTGATATGGGCAACTGGCCTATAGCTCGTAAGTACATCATGCTCCAAAACATAACTAATACCGGGTAATGATACATACTTCAAAGTGTGGGGAAATATGCCCGCCAAAAGAAAATGTTTAATCTCCTTGGGGTGATAGTTAATAGACATTTCAAGTTCTGTTTAATGATCCAGTAGGGAAGTGTGCAATTCTTATCTACCTGAAGAGATTAAGCATTGACAGTCATATGTCCCTAATCTTTCACTTTGATCAACAAATAAGTCAGAAGTCCATTGGCACGCCTCAGTGGCAAGGTTAGCACTAGGCAAAGCCCTTGCAGTTGAATTCAAAAGACTTTTTAGTGTTATAATATGTCTTAGTACTACAACAAGACATTTGTCAGTAAAAAAAGCACATTTAGCATCGACAATGATTTACTAGTTTTATATAGAACATTGCAATGCATTACAGGATCGGTTTTATATCACCCTCTGCACCTGGCCACAGCCCCATGGCCACCTATTGAAAAAAACTATACCCCCATAACCCTTCAACACTTCAGAACTCTCACAGACTCACCTTACTTGGGTGCACTTGCATGAACATTTTCTTTGTCGCAGTACAGTTTCTGTACTAGATAGCATCGTGTATGCATGTAATTTAATAAAACAAATAAATTTCATTTTCAATATGAAGCAGCAATTTTTAAAGTGACAGGATGACGATTTCATTGCACTAAAATCTGTTTGTGACCACCTATAATGTAGGCCGAGAAGTGTTGAAAGTTTTTTGACCAACGAGTACAACGAAAACTGCAGACTTGTTTTAACTTGCCTCTTAGCCTTATCGGCCCAAACCATTCTTTGGTTTTCTGTCGTGTCATAGACAGAAAAATACTAAATTACATCTTTGATTAATAAAGAAGGTTTATTTGCTTATTCACTTCAGGTGTATCTAATACATTGGTATCAATTCCAATTGCCAAAGAAAGGTAAGAAATCTATTGAGTGGTCTAGTCTATATTAAATACTATTATGACACAAATGCCTTTGGTGCCTCAAAATCTCTCGTTGCAACCTTTTAATTCTAGATGATTTCAGACCATAACGGTCACCCTTTCCAACTGCAGGGTGATCCATGCCTCAAGACCAATTTGTTGTGTCCTCTGTATATGTAAATAGGGATGGGCTTTGTATGGGTCCTTGGTAAAGATGGTTTCCTTAATATAATTGGCCCCCTGCTTTTCCATATATGCACGTGCACACAATTTCATGGCACTTGCATGTACTGGTCCTTGGGTATACCAGACCCCAATTTACCACCCCTGTTGTGGGTCCAAAAATCATGTTGAGTCATTGGAGGTCATGGCCCAAAATGGTAAGATATCAAATTGCTTGGGATCCCACAAAGTCAATTCACTCAGACCCTTATATTCATGTCCTTGGATAGTTTCCACATGTTTTTGACTTGGTGACCTCAGTGAATGCTATTTTTTCCACATTTTATGTACAATGAGTCTGGTTAGTTGTTTTAAACCAAATTTTTAAATTCCGGGTTTGTCCCCCCCGCTAACGGGGTGGCCGGATGCACCTCACACTCAGCAATACGAGTAGCATCAGGCATGTGGTTATCATTAACTCATGATTCTTAATAAATGTCCCGACTGGGTGATATACATTCATGAAACCTTGCGGGCCAAGAATGAGCCCGAGAACAGAGTAGTTGAAAATGCTGCTTGGACATTCATGGTTAACCATCACTCTGGTACTGTCTGGATCTATAGATATGATCTAACCAAAAAAACCAGGCAAGAGTAGTGTCTATGATACCAACACGGGTTTCCAAGCCTTTTAAATGCAGATGCAATGGCTCACCAAGATATGATCGTCAAAATGGTGTATTACCTGACGTGATGCTGCTTCTCAATCAATTTGGCATGAATTTGATATTGGCAACTGGCCTATAGCTCTAAAGTACATCAGGCTCCAAAAATAACTTAATACAGGAGTATGATAGAAACTTCAAATTGTGGGGAAATATGCCCGCCAAAAGAAAACTGTTATGAATAAATCTCCTGGTGGTGATAGGAATAGACCTTCAGTTCTGTTTAATGAGCCAAGGGGAGGTGTGCAATTCCTATCTACCCTGAAGAGATTAAAGCTTGACAGTCAATTGTCCCTAACTTTCAACTTTATCACCAAGAAAGTCAAAAGGTTCATTGGCCAGCTCAGTGGCAGAGTTAGCCTAGGCAAAGCCCTTGCCAGTTTGAATTCAAAAGACTTTTTAGTTTATGAATATTTCCTAGTACTACAAAAGAAATTTGTCAGTAAAAAAAGTCACATTTAGCATCGACAATGTTTACTGATTTTATATAGACACTTGGCAATCATTACAGGATCGGTTTATATCACCCTCTGCACATGGCCACAGCCCATGGACATATGGAAAAAAACTTATTACCTTTACCTCCATAACCCTCAAACTTCAGAACTCTCACAGACTCAAATACTTGGGTGCCATATGGCAATGAACATTTTCTTTGTGCATGTACGTTTCTGTACTATATGCATCGTGTGCAGTACTTTAATAAAAATAAATTTCATTTTCATATTAGCATGCATTTTTTAAAGTTACAGGAGGAGATTTTATTGCCACTAATCGTTGGAGACGCACCTTAGGATTAAACCGAGAACGTTTGAAAGGTTTTTTGAACAAACGAGTACAACAAAGAAAATGAACCCTTGTTATTTTTTTTTTTTGTGTTGTTTTTTTTGTTTTTTGGTTAAACTTGCCTCTTATCGTAATCGTGTCCCCAACCATTCTTTGGTTTTTCTGGTGGTCGTGCATGACAGAAAATACTAAATCATCCATTTTTTACATAAAGAAGTGTAATTTGGCTTATTCACTCAGGTGTGATCTAATCCGTGGTAAGCATTCCCAATTGCAAAAAAAAAACGGGGTTCAAAAAAAAATGTTGGGTGTGCTTCTTCTTGAAATGTCCTCATGTCTTTAAGTAAAAAATAAAAACTGAAAATAATAAGCTTTAAAAAGGATAAACCTATTTTTCGCTTCTATTATTAGTTACCACAGGCCCTCTTTAAAAGAGAAGTATTACAAAAACATTTTGCCCTGGGAGCATTGGAGGGGTACTCAAGTTCTATTTTTTTCGAGCTTCTGAATCAATTAGTGGCCTACTTAAAGATGTAATTAATACCAACACACTGGAATCATTTTGCAAGATTTTCTTTGAAGGCAGCATGTGAACGTGGGACTCAATCACTCCTCCAACTTACAGTTAACAGCATCGGGACGACTTTGATAAGGTTTTTAACTTTTGCGCATGTGTTGAACGTGTTTATGGCATGTGCCATTTATTTGTGCCATGGTAAGTTTTTCCGCATTTGCAAAATGCACCAAAATGATGTGGGTATTTATTTTGTAATTTGAGGTCTGAACTCTCAACATTTCCCGTATTTGGGAGGGTGCGTGAAGGGCCATTGCACTAAAAAGACAAATGTTGGGTCAGGTATACTTCCTACATTTTCTAAAGTTGTATATTTTCGTAGGTTTGTGTTTGATCCATGAATGATGGAAACAAATTAGTTGTTAAGCAGGTAGTGCCAGCACCAACCAGTTTTAGGAGAGTTGGTACCGGGGCGCGGAACGCGTGCGCCGAGATGAATTGTGGCCCGGGGGGACCTTGTAGTTACGGCCACCCTTTTACCAATTTAGTATAGTGGCTGCGAAGACGGCATGCCGGGTATGGTAGTCTGTGTAATGGTATTGATCGATGTGACTTATGGTGTTTTGGTTGGAATTATTCATACTTTGTTTTCATGGAGATGTCCAGGGAGTGGGTGCGGGAGGGGGTGCCCCCTTCCCGTGCGAAGCGCGGAAGCCTTGGCAATTGTTCACTTTCCAAAACATTTTCTCATGAAAACTTTATAGAAAAAATATAGCTTTGTGGTTTCACTTTTTAATGATAGAAGTATGATAAACGGTTTTAAAAAGTAAAATATTAAAAAAAGCCTTGATCTTTTTTTAGTTTTGTTTTCAAATAATAATAACAAGTCCCCCGGTGTTCATTGGAGATTCATATATGAATCGGCGCTGGGTGGGTGCAGGCACGAGAGCGGCTAACCCTTGCAATTTTTCACTTCCAAAAACACATTTTCATCTATATTTGATGAGACAATTCGAAATTGGTAGTAAGTCCACTTTATATTTCATGACCAACGATTTATAAACAAAATCTTAATTGATTTTGTGTACTTGTCTCAAACCAAAGAGCCTTGCACTACATGTAAAAAAATGGAAATTTCGTGGGTTACTTGTACTTTCTCAACGTAAGCCATTGTCGCAGGCGGGGAAACGGCCCTCTGGATCCGCCAATGCTCTCCCTTTCTTAGTTCTCTCCTCTCTCTCCCTCTCCTCTCTCTCCTCCCACCCCTCTCTCTCATCTTTCTCTCCCTCTCTGACTTTGCCACACAGACCGCAAGGGTTGACTTTTTTTTTTCGGGCCCCCTGACCCCGGCCCGGGGTCAATTATACCACCCCCTTTGACCCTCCCTCTCGCGGTACTGGACCAAATAATAACATTTGGGTCAGCAGTAGTAACTTAACCGTTTGGATGTGGAGTTTATGAAACCAAGTGATGACAAAATTAAAAGTGGTGGGCAATTTTGCATACTAGGCCAATATTTCATATGGACCATCTTAAAGCCAAAAACACCCTAGAAGACAATGTTTGGGTGTGGTAAAAAATGTTTTTTTTCTGGCAAGGGAAGACTGGAGTTTCAATAAAACTAATTCCCAAAACTATAAATTTGCATGTTCCGATATTTTCCAAGATGCTGAATTTTATATTGACACAAACCTTACATTTTTTCTTATTATATAGCCCGCTATGATATGAGTGGGTGTCAAATTAAAGATTTCCACCCCTGTGTCAAGGAGTTAATAAAACTATTTCAACCTGTCATATGACTATAAAAGTAATGGAAGTTTTCATACGTCACAGTTTCCAAAATGGTCAACATATAAATGTCCAAAGTCCTTTATACCTCATGCTATAAAGCACCTAGGATGACCATTTTGGTGACAAACTGGATGTTTTAATAGGGTCAGAATTCAACAACAGGGGGAAAGATGGAGGGGCCGGGGGGAGGGGGATCAATATTCTCAAACTGTCAAATGAGTCGTGTGAAGTCAATTATTCATGGACTATATACCAATTGTTGACAAAGAACACTACCCACAATGTTCCACCTTGACTACTCTCTACGTATTCACCCAAAACATTAATCTTGAATTGTGTGGGAATTTTTATATTTAGGGATTTAGGCCATGTATTATTTTAAATAAGAAAATTATTTTATTTTTATGACTGATATTGTAAGAGAGGGTGTGGTGTCAATTGTCAAGATCCGAACATTTAAAAAAAAAAAGGGGGGGGGGGGGGGGGGGGTCCCCAGCGGCACGTGCACACCTCTTGGTAGTCAATTTTTTGGGGTTTTCGTCATAGGACCATAAGCGCAGTTGGGACGTTCTAAGGAGGTGTTACTGAGGATTCTGTGTTAGTATTAATTATCAGCATCTTGGTTAATATATTTTATCACTTTGCCACATTACACCTGAGCGTGGCTAAGAAAGTTCACACTCTGTAAGTTACACTCGTTTAAAATACTGGACTATCTTGGGAAAAAAAGTGACAAATACAAATAAACCAAGCATCACTTTTATAATTATTCATCCTACAGTTTTGAGAAAAATTTTATTGAACTCCTTCTTGACCCAGAAAACACTCATTTCGACACCAAGATCATGTTCTTATTCTTCTTAGGTTATCTAATAAGATAATATAACTGTTTTTCCTTCTTCTTTGACGAGATGTCGGCCATCTTTGAAAAAGAGCCGTGTATATAATTTCCATGCCAACATTCTGGGCAATTGTATATTGAACCTCTTGAACCCAGTCAACATACATTTCCACACTAAGTCACCATAGTAGTGCTATTACCTTTTTAAAATGGCGGCCATTTTGAAAATGTTGGTTTTTATGCAAAATTGCCATCACTTTTATTTTGGGTCATCACATATTTTCATGATCTACACAACCCAAAGATCAATTTTAGCTAGATTGCAAATGTTATTAATCCGCCTTTGGTTGTGAAATCTAAGTCCCTTTTCCCGATGCTGCAGCAGTATGGGTGAAACAATCTGGGAAATCAAATGTGTTTAAGTCATCGGTGCTGATTGCGGTGAGTGGGTCGGCTCTTTTTCAGGCAAGTTTATTTTAATTATTATTAATTGTATTAATGTTATAGTAAATTGCTAAAAATATTAATTTATTGTACATTCTGCTCCAGACTCCGGAGGCTGGTACAGCTATCGTATGTCAAAGAGCGCCCTCAACTGGCAACAAAAAATCTGAGCATAGAGCTATGAAAGGTCACGGCAAGGTGCTCTGTGTCAGCATTCATCCAGGAACATTAACACAGCCTTATCTCGTCCATACCATAAAAACGTACCAAAGGATAAGCTTTTTTCACACAGAATAGTCCTTACGTGCCTCATGGAAAATCAATAAAATAAACTGTCTATGGAAGATACAGGGAAAAAAAATTTTTTACTAGCTTGGGATGACAAAATAGCATTTTTAGAGATGCAGACTGAGATGGGTATACCTAACATAGATCGGAAGCAAACTGTGATCCATTGTTTAAATGCTCGAGCGTATCGACTGGCTTCAAATTTCATCAATAACATCGTATTTGAACAAATTCTACGAATAGTCCCGACCATTGCCGTGTCAAAATTGGGGTCATTTCAGTCATTTTCATGCCGATATGCAACAGTCCACTGAGTACTAACTGGTTCAGACTTAAGAAAAACAAAACCATTTGTGAGCCCCCTTTATTCAATAGCCGCCAACTCAATCTTGAGGTTATACATTGAATGGTAATTGATAACGATACTGCTTCCCGATCAGTCGAGGGAATCATGAATTAACATACATACCGTACCAGATCCTCATGCGCAAACGAATCCATTGATTTCTTCTTCACATCTCTGTTAATTATGACCATCTCAGGCTGCCGCTATGTTCCTGGCCCTTGGGCCCATTTCAAGAGATGTAAGGATTGTTAACAAAATACCTGTGGCAATGACAGAGGTTGAAGATTTCTTCTTCTTATTCCCCCTTTTCTTCTTCTTATTCCCATAGAGCCCCCCGCTTGCTTTTTCTTATTATCAGTTGTTGTGTTCATGGGGTAATCCTGTACACTGGCCATTGTCCCAGTATTGTGTGCAATGTGTGCATGTGTGTGAATCATTTCTGGCATAAGTTTTTGATTTAAGAGAAAGTTTAGATATAAGGAAGGTTCCATTATTTATAGCCATGGAACAAACAATTTTTTGTAAATGTATGCGTGGAACTGAACAATTTTCAATGAGAAGCGGGGGAACCTAATCTTCATAATGGACTGATTTTGTGTAAAAATAGTGCAAAATTATTTGCATGACACAAGGTGGGAATTCAGATTTTAATTGCTGAAAAAAAATGAATTCCTCCATTTCTGCCCCCTCTTTGTAACTTCTTCCAATTACACTCAACCCTCTGCCTTATAGACTTACTAAAGTAACATCAATTTTGATATCATATGGAAGGCTGTATTTTTCTCATTTAGACTTATTGCCGTGGTTACATGACAACCTTCAGTGTTCAGACACTGCCTCAAAATGAATGCCCAAGGTTCAGGACACTTGACATCAAGGGTTTAAACATACTCAGATCGAAACTGCTGCAATTACATTTAAATCCCATGAACCATGGGGAGAGCTCATACCAAAATCCTGAATTTTGTACCCGATTAAATCCCAGAAGTGGCCCTGCCGGGATTCGAATCGAGGCTTCAGCACCAAAGAGAAATACCTTAACCAGTGAGCCACACTCTTGGAGTCTCCTGATGTCGCCTGGATCTTTCGTCCTTAGCATTGATTTTCTTTCTGAAGATAAAGACAAAAAACTGCAGTTTTAATTGTTAAACATAAATATTAAGCACAGAACCGAAATTGGATGTTGCAATGTGCATTTCGCTTCTAACATCAAACTGCAAGATTTTATCTGCAAACTTGTGGCATCGATGCAATTAGTACTAGGTTCTCAATCAAGTAGAGAACCATACACTAAAGATGACTCAGAGATTTTGAAATATTAATTTTTTTTGTGTGTATTCTTCTTCTATCGTGTCCAAACCTGTGGTTCTCAAATATGATCCAGCCAGAGATGGGTAAAACGTCTGGCTGCCTTCACTGATTCCGCAAAGGTCCTTATTTGTGCATTGTGCGCCAGCATGGGCAGACCAGATGTTCAATTGTCTGTGGTACTGTTCCACAACCACTCTAGTATCCGATTCTGCTTCCAGTAGCCCCACTTCTGCAGGAAACTTAGATCGGCCAGTCCTGTTCAATCTGTTGAGTCATCGCCATTCAGCCCTGAGGAGTCAGCTCCATGTGGAAGATTCTCACCAGGTTTAATACCGATAGATGTTAACTTGTTGGTGGCAAGTCTTTCTTTTCACAAGGCGTCTCGACTCTCTGACCTCCTTAGAGACTGTGTCAAGAGGTTTGGAATTGCTTAAGAACTCTCTCTTTGAATTTAAGGCGGTTGGCAGCAGGTATCTGTCGACATAGGGTGCTCACATTAGATACTGGCACTACGCTCTGCATGGCTCGCTACGCTACGACATGTCTGGTGGACAATTCCTGCTAGGAGTGTGTATTACTTAAAATAGTTTCAATTTCTGGAAATAAAGATGTCGCCTAAAACTGCTAAATTCCAAGGTTGTGAGATGAATCAGAATTTCCATTTGTATTGATGCGTAACCTTATCTAAGATGTAACCAAAAATCCATTTTAAATTTTCCTATTGAAGGTCATCGTGTGAGTTTATCTATTTCGCACCAGTTGACCCTGTATAATGGAAAAAACATACGATTTGTTGGAAACGTTGGAGAGCGCCATCCTCCGGAAATCTCTGGTCGGCCTTTAAATTGGAACAAGCCCTTTACTTGTTTTTCCTGAAATTGAGAGTAGACTCAACCTTGCTTGTTAACAGTGTTTTGTATAGTAATCCAATATTTGAATGCCGAAGAGTGTGATAGTACAAAACATATCATGAGTCACATTTTGACTTTTCCACTATTCTTTTCACGAGGCGAAGCCGAGTGAACAGTCAAAATTTGACCGAATGATAGAAATTTTTACTATTGCACGGAATTTAGGCAGTCAATATTTGTTTTTATATCATGGTATCGACCGTTTTATTTTCAAGTCCATGTGTAGTCACAGGCGCGGATACCGGGCAGAGGCGGAGGGGGCGCTCGCCCCAGGTAATTCTGCAAAACCGTGCAAAATCAGCCCATTTGAGCTATTTTTGACGCAGTTCAGCCTTCAGCCCCCTGTATTTGACGGTTTTGAATCCTGGATCTGCCCCTGAGTAAAAACATGGCTCATTCATGGTTTCAAATTCACTGCAATCAGATATAATCAGAATGTATGGCCTGTCCCCAAATGCATTTTTCAGACAATTACCAATAATGGAACATTGCTAGGACAGATCTACTGTAGAATCATACGAGCGGTCTCCAAAGAGAGGTGAAACTGTTTGTAGTGTCGGCAAGCAGAGTTTAACTCGAGTGGGGATTGTGTTGTACGATTGGAAATTGCATTATATATTACTAACTACTTAGAATTATTTTGAGTAAGGAGTTATGGGACACCTTAAATAAGAAAAAAAAATCCAAGTACCCGGCCACATATTTATTTCTGAACATTTCATCTTTATTGATGTAGTAGTAGTAGTAAATCCAAAAGTTCAAATCCGGTTTTGTCCCCCGTGAACGCGGGTGGCAGGATTCACCTCACACTGACAGCAACCCGACCTTACTCCCTCCAGTCTATTCACAGATTCAATGCTTCCTCCATCCTCAACCCAACCCCTTATATACTCCCACTTCTTTGGTGCCCTCTCCTCAAACCTCCCACCTCAAACGCCCTTCTTAAAAAAAAAAAAAAACAAGCCCGTAGTACCTTACCTCAAGCATGCCAATACCAAGTGCATATTCACCCATACCCCAACGTACACGATGTGAATGATTAAAAATTTGAATGTTTGAAAAAAAGTTCTTTGCGAGATTAAAAACATTCATTGTAATAAAAAATATAAGTGATCACAAATTGGTATTTTTGTTTATAAGCTAATAATTTCTACTGTAAATATAGTTTGCAATTACCATTTCATGTGATTTAGGCATTTCTGGGGAAAATCCGTTTCAAATTATTAACAAACCTGAGTTTTTTTATTTTGGTTTTGGACGCACCAACGATTATTTTTGCCCATCATTATTTGGACCCCCACTCTGATGATTCTGCTGTATCCGCCCTTGCATTGTAATGAAATCATGAATGGAAATAAAAGGTTTTTTGTATACTTATTCACTTTTCTATTATAGTTCTACTAGTATCAAATGGGGTTTTACAGTCAAAAAAAATAAATATTTATAGAAATCAATATTATGTTGTATTCTCCCTTAAAATTAGGTGCCTTACAGCACAATTCTTTTATTCCTCTGGGCACTACCACCTATGATACAATCTGTCTGATTGGATTATTACAGGACACAACATGGGATAGCCCTCTGAGTAACCAATCAAAACAGTGCTTCCATATCTCTGTGTAAACCATACCATGCATTTTGCGTTGCTGTCTTTGTTAGCACTTGTAATTACGCCTGCAATTGGGTGCGGCACCAGCGCTTGCGCGCCCACTGTACTGCAATCAATGAGGTGTTGCTGAATTGATGAAAAGGAAAAGGTGGATAGCTAAGATGAAAAGTCATGTCTTTACAGTACCAAGACATTTCTATTGTGTTGTTTTTTGTAGACCTTTTCAAATAAATATTGGAAACATTCAGAGCAATACAACATCGCCATTATATGCTCACATACATTTTAACAAGCTACTGAAGTTTGTACCAAATAATCTGCTAAAATAGTTGCGTTCCAGAATAGAAGGTGACACCTTGAGATGGACAACTCATGAATTTGACAAACTTAACAACCTAGCGAGCATGCGGTTTTTTCCCATAAGTCCATCTGACAATGAACCGGTATAAGGCATCCCAAAGTGGAGAAGCAATTAAAAAAAAAGAAGTATTTTTTTCAGTTTTTTAATTTTTTGAATTTTAAACATATTGTGACATTTTAAACACCCACGCACTCCCAACAAAAATGTGTTATACATGCAGCTCGTTTTATTAGGCCTCACTGATTCAACATATGGAAAAATATCACTGGTTTGAGGTTGTACCACCTAAGGGGCCTGCAGAGCTTGAACTGAATCTCCTGACTGCACATGTAATACAACCACAAAACCAGTGATATAAAAAAAAAATTTTTTTTTCATATTGCATAAGAATTTATAAACAGGAGATAAGTAGTGTCAGCCTGACAATCAACAAGATGGCCTAATTAGGAATGGTAACCCCCCTTAAGGTAACCCCCCTTAATGGTGCATTTGTGATTCCAGCCCCTTCGGTTTTAGTCATGTTCACTAGCTTAATCCTTGCGCAAAAGTTTGTTTCAACAAAATTTGGTTGATTCCGATCGTTCGGTTTTGTGTTATGAGAATTGCTTGTTTCCCACGGTCCCCATAGGCCACGTGCTTGTAATTTTCTGTCGTTTACGGACGAAATAAAAAATTGTGCCTTTCTTAACAGATGCGACCGAATTTACATGTAAGGTTAGGTACACATGATCTTACAAGGTAACGGTTCAGATAATATAAAAAAATCTCCCACTTTTTTTAGGTTAGTCGAGGGATGAGGTTGTGGATCACGAAAATGACCCCTTTAAGACTTTCTCCAATGATCGTTGCCCCTGTAACTGACCAAGGTCAGTAATGTCATTTAAATGTATTTTTGTGTGTTTATGTAAACAACCTTACGAGGGGTATCTCATTATTATTGAATTTCAGCTCCATCAAGCATGTCAAGTGATTTGACAATTTCACCCCTATTGTGACCCACTGTTCTGTATTTTACGATTTTTGTCTCGCAAGGATGATTCCTGACAAATTTCAGCTTCATTCGGAGCTGTTTGTAGATTTTGAACTTTGACTATCATAGACCTCCATTATGATTAATGGTTACATCACTGTAGCAATAATGGGCTTTATCGGTCTTCTATAGGCCGAGGAATACCATATAACCAATTTGGTCTTTTTTTTTGCAAAATTGACCCTTTGACCCTTAATGCCCTGTGACCCCCAATATTAAAATATTCATTTGCACTGGAAGATGCATTTTGTTCAAGGCAAATAACAACACTCTACTAGGCTTTCTTTATGGAAGTCAAAAAATTCTTGAAGTAATTTTAGTTTAAAACTGGAAGTGACCTGTAAAGGACTTTGACCCCAAAAAATAAAAACACCGTGACATACTAGTGGGTAACATTAAGGGCCATGGTCCGATCGTTAATAGACTCGTCCCCAGAACCAGATTTTACGAAACAAAGTTGGGTCACAATTTTGGTATCTGAAGAAAAGCTTCTATTTTGGGACCCACGAATCGTCGTTCACGTGGCGTCCTTAGTTAGTGGGGTTTTTTTTGAAAGCCAATGGTTTGTTAACTGCGTGTTTTTTTTATTTATAACGTTATTGTCTTGAAATTAATTTTGCTGTGATGTTTGGATGGACGGGGAAAAATAGAAAAGGGAAAGAAAATAATGCCAGCGTTTTGTTTTGTTGGAATATAAGGTTGTGAAAGCCAAGTTGAGGGTCTAAAACAAAACAAATTGTTCGTGACATTTTGTCATTTACGCTCCGTTTGGATGTGTGTATGGTAAATGGTATGAAGAAATTGAGAATAGCAAAGTCAAGTCAATCCCCTTATCACTTGTTCTAGCTGCTATGTTGTATAAAAGCTAGCCTTGATCTGCATTTGCAGCCTAATGTTATACCTTGTGTCAATCAGTGTCCTTGCAATTGTGTTATTTACAATGCTGGGTACAGACCTTCACTCACTCTACCCTGGAAGAGGGAATATTTGACCAAACTATTTAAAAACAACCATATTAAAAATTTCAAGTAGGCCTTCCTCTTTCTTAATTAACCAGTAATGGCCAGTGTCTTTAACTCGCCACCCATAGCGTTACATTGCGTGGATTCTAAGAAAGAAAATGCATTCTACCGCACTTCAATGTTAGCTAAACATCAGAAGTATTCACCCTACCTATACAAAAAGTATACATTTCTAAAAGGAATTTCATGAAGGGGAAGAAATTCAGAATTACAAATATGCCACTAAAAATGCGGTAGGGTGATTAGTAATAGAAGCCACTCGTTTATGGTGAAAACATTTTACTTTCAAGGAAACACAAAAATATGTTTCTTGTAAGAGCCATATTTCACCCCCATTGCCCCTACACTTTCATTTGCTCTTCAGATTTGAATTCTCATCAAATTTCCTTCTAGAAAATGTAAAAACTGTGTGGGGTATGCCTTTTCTCGAAAATAAGAGTATTGAAAGCAAACCATTTTTAATAACTTTGTGTATTGGAAATTGATTGCGAAAAAAAAAATATCAATACACCTGGAGAAGTCATTGAAGTCCATTTTCTCCCTTTATAACTGACGCCAGGTATTAAATTAGAGAATAAAAGGTATGATTTGTGAACCGGTACCCTCTTTCGACGAATTGAACCAAGGCGATGCCATTGTTTTTAAGGGCAAGAACGAGGTCGTACAGAGCGTACCGCATGGGTAATGGTTCCAAAAATATACCTTTATTCTAAACAGCTTCACATTTAAGGTCATGTAAACCCAATTTCGTGATACTTTACGGCTTAAATACAACAAGAAAAAGAGGTCAACACCAGAAGTATAACAACAATCGAACCACACATTGAAGCAACAATCAGTACCACAACAAGACGCTGATTAAACGTTGGCAGGTGTGCGCGCGAACGTAGCAAAACGCAAGTGAGTATGGCGCGAGTGCTTCAACCTAAAAATAACAATTAATCCGCAGCGCGTCAGATACTACCTGGGTTCAATTGGCGATGAACATGGGTCATCGGCCAAAATGAAAAATTTGGTCTTGCTTTTCACAGTTGTTTAAGAGATAAATTAATTTTATGAAATGGTACTATTTCAAATCTTTTGAAAAAAACTGAAACACTACATAGTAAGTGTACCTGGACCAATACTTATCCTGAAGTGGATGTATTTAATACAATGTCATTACATGGCATGGCAATTGAACACGTGTCTACAGGGAGTATAGTCACATCATTGGTCCGAGTAATTTTTAAAGTGGGGTCTCTCAGGAACAAGTTTTAATTCCAAAAAAAGCATGCAGATGCAGTCATTGGGAATAACTGCCTTTTGTTTTACTGTTAACATAGGCAAGGCCACTGACGCAGTATTGTTTTGCATTATTGATCATGACATTATCGACAGTGACGCGTTACTTTAATTCATTACTCTGATTAAAAATGTTTGTCAATTACTTGGAATTCTTTAAGTATTCATTTTGTGGCCCTATTAGTTATTACATCATTTAAAATGCTGAATAGAACATAAATCCAATTTAGTTTGTGCAGAAAGGAGAAGTGAAATGCAGATAACACACTGAAAAATGTTAAACTTCCATAAGAGTTGGTGTTTGTGACCGCTCCCCGCCTCTGCTTCCCCCGCCTCCACCACCCGGCCCATCTGAATGTGATTCGTGAAATTCTTTTGTCACAGTGTCCATCATTAAAAATGCTAGAGTATTCCCAATTACAGGGGCTGAGAGGTGCCATTTCTTCGCTTTAAAATGGACACAAAGCATGCAAATATACCTTCATGTTTGGCTGAGATATCATCAATTCATTCAAGTCGAAATTTGAAAAAAACGAAACAGCACCACCTTTTTTGGGGGGGGGTGGGTGGTGGCGAGGTTCAGACACCGGAGCGGCCCCCCCCCAACACCTAATGTTAACTTAAAATATTTATTATTTAATCTTATTATTTAGCCACTCCAAGCTTTAGCCCTTTACCACACTCAATTCCCCCACATTTATGTGAAAATTAAAGGGCCTGCCAAAAAATTGTTATTCTGGTTTGGAAGAGAACCATACCAAGGACAAATGAATGATCTTGATAACTACTTTGCTAATTCAAATTAACCGTACATTGAATCTAGAGAGAGGAAAATCTGGGCCCCATTCAAGAGCTGGTAATCACTTTGGCAAGTAAATTTCAATGTTTATATAGATAAATGATCGTGACTGTTGATACTTCAATAAGCACTCTCCAACTTCACATTTGGGTTTGTTCCTTGATGTGGACATGGCTATGATAGGGGGATGTAAACTGGGACAAATTACTCTAAACTCCAAAGAGTAGTTAACTTTCCAGTATTCACTTGACCATGGGACTGACCATACTTGGTTTCAACTCTTTAGACATTTTAATCAAGTTCTCATGCCAGTGGTCCCTATTTATATATTCAAGTCATTTTCATCCTTCTTAGGACTCTTAGTGGGGAGAGTTATATTAGTGAACAAGCTTATAGTCAGAAAAAGTACTGTGGGCCTAACCTTGACCTCAACAAACATTTGATTTATAGATGTAGAAACCACAGAAGAAACATTATTTGTTTTTGAACATATATTAAATATAACACATTTTGTAGTGTCCATACCCTAAGTGTATATAGTAGACCCAATATGTTGTAGGCCTACCTTCCTCAACAAACTATCTGTATATATGTCAGAACCACCTTACCCATTGTGTCTGAACCACAACCAGCCCTATACTAAATATAACACACCCACTAGTGAATACTCCGGTCCTATATATGTCACAAAAACTATGATGCAGTGCCCCCCGTAGACTATTTTAATATGATCTTATTGATTGTGGCCTAAATAAGATTTTGAAAAAGAAAAGTAGCCAGTAATAGATGAGGGGAAGTCAATTCGTCTTTACACTAATTTGATAGTCCATATCAAAATAAGAAAACATATATTTCTCTACATTTTGATTTTTCACTTGTTCGTGAGAAGGTTTGTAATGAAATGAAACTGTTGAATGTTTTTTGTACCCCCACTTTGTATTGTCCTGGCATTAGAGATCAATTTACCATTTTACAAAAAGTCACATTCTTGTTTGTATTCCATTTGTACAAAAAAACGATTTTCACCCGATTTCTGTTAACATGAAAAATCAATGAAAAATGACTATCTCTATTACAGGTCTCGCTTAACGTACTGTGTAGAGATGATCAATCCTTGAGGTCATGGAGAGAGTTTCACAAAAGTTGACCTTCCGCCCGATTCATTCGTTGTTCACTAAAAACCCCCCATCTCGAGCCTTAACAACAAAACAATTTTAACAGAACACGGCATTGAAAGCTAATAAGACTGTGCCTTGAAGGTGATTAACCCTAGCACAGCGAAAGCTCAGCAAGATCACTTGTGTTAATTGAAAAAGAAAGCAAGTCCAGAAAGTAGCGATTACGTCATCAAACCAAGACTCATATGGGCACAGAATGGCTGGCCGGGCGGCAGCGACACGCCGACCGTAGCGTGCTTATCCGGTCATGCGGGCTGGGGCCCGAAGTCGTCCCTGGGTTCGAAATCCCACCCGAATTTGTGACTTTTCTTGTTCCTCTTCCCTCACTCTTTCATGTTCCTCCCGGGAGAAAAACCGACGTCAGGGTTAGGGATAATTATGACATAATGTCACACTATATTTGTTAATTGCCCAAGAGGGCACTTTAACTTTTGTGAGACAGGGCGTAGATATATGCCGGTATCATAAGCACGGGTTTTTAACCTGACATAATTGATGTCTCATTTAAAGGGAATGATTTTCACCTCATTTGAGGAAGAGCGCCCTCAAGGGTTAAGCTACAATTAAAGGTGCATCTATGCAAGTTTCAATGTGAGTTATAGTTAGAGTTTTTTGGTTATGTTTGGGGAGATATGGATGAAGTTCATCAATAGTTGTTTTTAGAGTTATTGTTGGTGAGGTTAATAGTTTTTGAAACAAAAATTGTTTGGTTTTTTTTATGGGAAATGACTTTTGCCTCATTTGAGGAAAGGAAAAACCCCTAAATTGAATTATATTAAAGGGTATATGCAATTTTCAAAAAGTTATGGGTTCAGTGAGGGAGTATGTTGTTAGAGTGTTTTTGTTTGGTGAGTTAGGATTAGTTGGATTGATGGTTAGGTTCTTTAATTAGATAATTATAAATGGAAGCCCATCAATGAGTTTTAGAGTTATTTGTAGTGAGGTAGTTTGTTTGGAGTGTTCATTGATGAGTCTGCTTGTTTTTTGCTTAAAGTGCATTTAGGTGCATTTTTGGATGGAGGTTCTCAACCAGTTTCAGAATTTTTTAGAGGTTTTTTTTTTGGTGCGTGGTGCACCATTCATTGCAATGAGTTATGTTTTAGAGGGTTTTGTTTTGGTGAGTTATGGATGAGGTCACCAATGATGAGGTTTGTTAATGGATAGAGTTCATGAGAGTTATGCTTTTAGAGGTTCTTTGGGGGGGGGACTCGCGGAAGAAGGGTCGGTGACCGCCTGTATATATTAAAGGCCATTCCTCCATTATTTACCTTTTTAAAGGGCAATTCCATTCATCAATTTACCAATTAATTTACCAATTAAAGGGCCATTCCTCCATTTACCAATTAAAGGGCCATTCAGGCCATTTCTCAGTTACCAATTAAAGGGCTATTCCTCCATTTGCCAAAGGCCCATTCCATCATTTACCTTGGAAAAGGTAATGCAAATTTATTTAAAATTAAAGTGCCATTCCTTCATTTACCAATTAAAGGGACATTCCTCAATTTACTAATTATTAAAAGGCTATTCCATATACCAATTAACAGGCCATTCCTCAATTTACCAATTAAAGGACCATTCCCAATTAAAGGGGCATTATATGATTTTCTGAAAATGGTTAAGATTATAATTGGATTAAAGAGGCATTATGTAATTTTCAAAAGAATTATGACAGGAATGTATTTTTTGCACCATTTGAAGAAGAGCACCCTCGGGTTCATGTTGACCTCAAATACTTTGTACTACACTACATTTTCTATTTTGCCAAAGCATATTTTATGTCCATCTTGAATATCTTATTTGTTCAAAAACTGTCTGCCAACCAATAACTTGTCTTAGGTGTCTCATTTTTTTTTTTTTTTTTTTTTCAGTTCCACCATACACGCGGGTCCTATGCATCATTGATGCTCTCGTTCTCATTTACCCTGTTAAATCTTTGGATGTTTGGTTTGGATGCTATGGGCGAAAATGTGCCTCATTTTGGTCGACCAGTATTAATTTTACACAGTACTCTATGGATTACAAATTCACATTTTTAGCTCTCACATCAAAATGGGTTGAAAGAACGCCGCAAAACTTTACAGATGGGGTTTTGGGGTGAAGGTCATTATATCAAGATGAAAACTTTATATGCTTAAATCAGGTCATCCCCCTTCAATGCATATCTGAAGGTTATGTCATTCTACTATGTTTACATTTTGAGATAAAAAATTTAAATATTTTTGGTTTTTGACCAGAAGTGACCCCTTAATGACCTTTCCCCCCAAACTGTGGACAACCCGAAGACCATGGTTGGTAACAATGCATGTACGCTAAAAACGTCACTCTGCTATGTAATTTGTAAGGACCGATTTTTTGAATATTTTTCACAATTTGTGGCTTACAGACCGGAAATGACCCCTTAATGACCTTTGACTCTTTATCCCTGAAAACCCTATATGAGGCATGGGTCAGTGGGTCTTCTAAAAAGTTTAGTTGATATCGGCATACTTCTGTAGAAAAAGGTATTTTGACCATTAAATTACATATTTGATCGGACAGGGGTCAGTCATGTAACATGTTTGGACTAAGTCAGCGGTCATTTGGGGTAAGTCTGGTCACAATATGTCAAACCATGGCTGAGCTAGACGCAGTTTAAAGTTTAGCAAGAATGGTTTGCCAGAAAAAAGAAGAAACAAAGCATCAGAAACACAACAAGACAGCCTGCAGGCCGTCTGGTAACAAATTTATCATTCAGTTGACATGAATTATGATTCCAAAATTTATTTTTGGTTTTCAAACACAATGATACTCTTCCGAGCCACTGCTCGTTGTCGACTCCAACCAAGCAACACAGAAATCTACACGGGGGTGTCAACCAATGAAATGACAGATTCACATTATTCATGTCTACTGAATGGTAAATTCAAGCATAGAATTTACAGGGTGTTTCCGTAAGGTGACACCATTTTCTGACATACTTTTCTGACACCCTATGAATTCGGAAACCTTAACGGAATAAACCACATGGTTTATTCCATTAAGGTTTCCGAATTCATAGGGTGTCAGAAAAGTATGTCAGAAAAGGGTGTCACCTTATGGAAACACCCGAATTTACAGGCACAGACAAACATTAGAATGCTGTTTCTCAACTGTTGCATCCATATTTGACAACCCCAAACCCTGTTCTACAGGCAGACAGGGATTGGTTGGGCTCGTAGAATAGTTTTGTTGCATTATGGAACTAACTCCGGAACTAAGCCAAACCATTTTGTTAACTCCAACTCTACAATTTGACATTTACAGAAAGCATTTAAAACTCATATGTAGATTTAATATTATTTTCAGTTACGTTGTGTAAATAATGTATTTATGTACAGTGCAATTGAACTATGTTCCACTTGAAATTCAGGTGTTAGGTGCATGTTAAAGGTTGCAACGAGAAAAAGATTTCAAATAAAACAGGTTATAAACTTATATCAAATTTCACCCATCTGTATTAAGATTGAGAACTGTTATTTTGGTACAAAAAATTGTGGAAATTTGTAATTCGTATGGGAGCAAATACGAAATTCTAGCCTGTTTTATCATGAAATATAAGCATGTAAAAATCACCTGTTGCTTCATTTTAAGTTATTTCGTAACCAAATAAAAGTATGGATATTATGGAGCATTAATCTATATGAAATCACACATATCACAGAAAATATGGATTGACTTGAAATCTCTCGTTGCACCTTTAAAGTATCAGTCAAGGTGTTTTAATCTGTCTAAGGCATTCATAATCTTTAACAAGCTTCCTGCAAAGTGACAACTTATTAAAGCTGAATCAGAGATTTTGAAATGTATTTGTATGTGTAGGTAATAAAAAATAGGTCTTCTAGAACTAAAGGTAGTCACCTTAAATGATTATTCCAAGTTAGAGATGAATCGAATTTCCCCTTTCGTGCAATACACAGTAATGAATTACGTATTTAACAAAAATTCCTGGATCCGGAATTTTTATAACAAAGTTGTGATTTTTATATGAAAGGAATTGAGTTAAGTTATTTCACACAGTTGATTAGATATGGACAAGCATTTAATTGTATTAGGTATATGCAAACACGTTTGTATGAAAATTGAGGTGCCCTCATCCAAAAATCTGAGTCGGCCTTTAAGCCAGAATTTTTTTCCATGATACAAAATTTGTGGTATTTTTGGTCACATAATGTTTTTAACCAATAAAAAAAAAACGTAATATTTTTTTTATTTTTAACCTTTTTTTTCCTATTTTTTAAACTTTTGCGGTACTTGGTTTTGGAGCAGAGGAAGATCAATATACACAGAGCCACAAAAAACCTTTTAAACATTCAAAACCAACCAATATATACCATTTATCAAAGCTTAACTCAGTCGGGGACAGAAACAGGATGACCAATAAAACATTTTCTCCATAATTTGCAGTGTAGGCAATTTAGAGCCCCTTGCAAGCAGAGGTCCATCTGCATCGGAACAAGGAGTCGTTTTATTCAAAATCAAAATATCAAATTTCAATTAACATTTTTTTAAAAACATTTTTACTTCATATTTTGTGCTGACATGCTCAGCTTAAAAGGGAGTAGCAGCGATTTGCTAATCCGACACACGAAAAAAATCATCCAAATTCAAAATTTTATAGTTTTGTTACTGGCTGGATATGCGAACATATCCGCAAGTGGTTGGCTTGAAATCCGTGTATAAAGACCAAGGCCAGAATTTTTAATATGATCTGTATGTTCTATACGTGCGTATCAAAATTCCGAACGGGAGATCAAAAAGCATTTCCCGGTGATTACCACAGATTTTCAGCGTGCTGTGTTGCACCATGATCAATACAGTTTGACCACACCATCAGCTGGTTAGTGCAGATTTGAGACCGCCGTCGCTGTATGTTATTTGCGGGAGGACGGTATATGACAAATTCCTCAAAATACTTCATTTTTTTCACTATTTGGTGTTTTTCTACATTTAAGCAGTATATGGAATTGTACACACTTATCCCTGATTTATATAAGTTAAAAAATAGTCATTCCCCGTTTTTCGATTCCCTCGCATCATCATGAGAATCCCTTAAAGCTGACTCATATTTCCTGATGAGGGCGCACTTCATTTTTCACACAAATCATGTTTTGTGCATTGTACATAATCTTGCCATTATAATCACTGTGTGAAATAAAATAAGCTCAAATGAATGTCCTTCAAAGAAAATTCACAACTTTGTGATAAATTCGGATCGGAATTTTTGTTACATGGTATTCTATGCGCTGTTTTACTGTGATAAATGTTTACTGCATTGAAAACGAAAAATCCATTACCTTCTAACTTGGAATTATGCATTTCATTGTAGGTTGACTATGTTGTTATAGATGATATTTTTATTTACTAGTACAAAATTATATATTTCAAATATCTGAGTCAGCCTTTTTTAACACCGTGCCCAAAATCAATAAAGCCCCTAGAACTAGTCCCTAGAAGTAGGCTCGCTGGTGAGGTAGACGTTTCATATAGAGTCCCATGCGATGCAAATGAGGTAATACAATGTTACGTAATGCACTGGTTGACATTGTGCAGTAGCGCGTGACGGAAGAAGACCATTACCTCATTTGCATCATAGGGAAGTCTATATGAAAGTCTACCGTGGTAGTGAAGGCCTTACTGGTCAGTATTGAGCAGGGATATTGGGAGGTCAGCCAGTAATATAAAGCCAAACGCGACACCATCAACAAACCTTGTACTTGCACAATCTGCGGCCACCTCCTTTCCTACCTACAGTTGTATAAACAAATGGTCACTTCAGTATACAATGGTCAACCCTGTTTATACACCTTGTTTGACCCATGGGTTCACTTAGTGCCAAATTGTGACTGGACCATGGTCACTGCCCCGGAAAACTCAGGTCTGTCATGGTGAAAAAAAAAAATTGATTTGATTTGATCGATTTGATTGTAAATATAAATGTCAGTTAATTTCAATTTTAAACTTAAAGGCAGCATCAAGTGATTTGTTAAATCAGAAAACAAAAAAAATCATAAAAAATCAGATTTTTGCATGTCTCGTAACCAACATAGGTACATAGAGCTTAATTTACCCTACACGTGCTAAGACTGAAAAGCAACCTAATTAAAGGCAAAATTCAGATATTGCAGTTCATTATGTCCTTATGGACACTTACTACAGAACGTAATTGAATGGAGACTTCATATATCTTTGAACATTTTTGTTTTACATTTCTGTAAATTTTTAATTTGCAAAAAATAACTTATAGGGCAATCTACAGACTTAAACTAATTCACTTTTAAGCCTCTCCTGGAAATTTAAAATATTTTATTTTATCTTTTGAGTCGGAATCATGATAAAGTCTTTAAACAGGAACCAAATTTAAATCATTAATGACCTAGTATGATGATTTAGTATGAACATTGATGAAACTGGTAACCAGTCCTTTCCAGATGTTTAATCTGATTCCAGTTTAAAGGTCAGGATTCCTTCAATAATAGAAGCCAATGTCTATCATAACCGCTATGGAACAGCAGTCAAACTCGATAATCTCTGGACCCTAACGATAAAGAAAAAACATGTATACTAGAATAAGCACAAATAATAATGTTCCCTTAACAAACTAATCATTATGTATATGTAAGTTGTCCAACAATAGGGTATACCTTAACAGTTAATGGTAGGAGGTGAGTCTGTGGAGTTGGTTGGTGGAAAAGGCAGAAAGGAATGAGCAGAAAAACCAGAATGAGCAGAAAAGGCAGACAGAACAGATACAGCCAGAAATGAGCAGGAAAAGGGACAGAAAAAGACAGAATGAGAAAAAAGACAGAATGAGCAGAAAAGGCAGAGGAAATGAGCAGAAAAGCAGAATGAGCAGAAAAGGCAGGAAAAGAATGAGCAGAAAAGGCAGCAGAATGAGCAGAAAAAGGACAGAATGAGCAGAAAAAGGCCGAATGAGCAGAAAAGACAGAATGAGCAGAAAAGGCAGAGATGAGCAGAAAAGCAGATGAGCAGAAAAGCAGAATGAGCCGAAAAAGCAGAATGATCAGAAAAGGCTCATTCTGCCTTTCTGTCTTTCTGCCTTTTCTGCAGCTATGCTTTTCTGCTTATTCTGTCTTTTCTGCCCATTCTCTTTCCTGGTTCATTCTGCTTTTATACCTTTTCTGCGTTTTGCCTTTTCTGCTCATTCTGCATTTTCTGCCATTTTGCGTTTCTGCCTTTGCGGAGGCCCATTATCGACGTGTCCGCAATTGAGGATATTTATTAATCTTTTTCTGGATATGGCCAAGCGCACACAAGTGTGGAAAAAAACCATGTGCGCGTGGCCAGACTCCGACTTTGTCAGCGCCAATTTTCTTATTAACATCCTGGGGCACGTTCCCCAAAACTCATGCGGTAAACCCTATTTAGGCCAGATTACAAGACCATTGTGACCTTGTTATACCATATATAAATGTTTTCACAGTTTTAGACCAGTTTTTCCTGCCTGAATCTAAGTCCGATGGATGCCAGACGTAAAACCCTTGAGCATTTTTGAAAGAAAGAAACGCAAAAATTCAAAATGGCCACCCAAAACACTAATACTCATATTGTGAATTACTCAAAAGTGTATTTGTTTTGCCTGTTCAGTGGTCAAACACCATTGTGAACAATTTTTAAAAACATGATTCATTAACCACCTAATTAAGAGATTCATATGGCCCCCAATACAGCAAGGTATCTGATATCTATCTGGTTTTGACCGTAGAATTGGTAACTTTTTATATATACCAATGCTTTTTAGCAATAAACATAGTAATGATTAAACACTTATGAACAGCTTTCAACCATTTGATAATCAATAAAACCATTCAAGGTGGATCAAAATGGCAAAATCATTACTACATACCACAAGAGCTGATTGTTTGTGTATATCACAAAAACTATCAAGAGCAAGCAATTAAAATTCATAACATTAATTCGAACTATTTTTTTGGACCGTTCTTTGCACTTCCGCATATATGCGGAAGTGCAAATGCCAGCGTGCATGCGGAAGTGCATGCGGAAGTGTAAATGTCCGAGTTGACTTCCGCATGGCGGAAAGGGCACGCGGACATTTACAATTTCAGATATATGGAAGTGCAAATTTCCTCGTACACTTCCGCCATGCGGAAATGTAAAATATCAGCGAAGAGATTGCGGAAGGCAAGATCCGCTTCACATTCCCATGTCGGAAACTGCAAATATCAGCGTGGATTGCGGAAGTGAAAATGCCCGCGTGCATGCGGAAGGCAAGCGGACATTTTGCATCGATGGTGGCGGAAGTGCACGCGGATATTTGCCCTGCCGCGTATATGGGACATGTGCACTCGCATGGATGTGGAATGCACGACAGATATTCAGGTAATAAGTTCGTCAAGTATGTCATATAAGCATGGATATAGTAATCAATCATTTATTTATCATTCAAATTGTATTTTCCAAAAGTTTAAAAACAGTGTTGAGTTTAACATTGTCACAACAGTGATGTCATTAACTGTTCTAACAAAAGGGCGAGCTGCCAATTACCAAACCAATATTAACAATATTAGGCCTATACAAGTCGGCCAAATGATGGGTCGACATAACCGCGACGAGAGAACGAGAGACATACAATTCGCAAACAATGCGGGAATCTACCAATTCATTCGCCGACAAAGGGAGTTCTTGCATTCGACAACAACAGAGAGGTTGCACATTTGCCACAACGGACACGTTGTTTTGGTTAGTATAATCAATTATTTCAGCGACAAAAGTGCCGCAAAATCATGGTCGATATGTCAATCATTTTCCTTGAAAGAGAAGTATTGAGGAGTCAAGTTCAATAGCGGTAACCCAAAAGCTTACAAAGGTTTGGCACGGCGAACGAACAACCACGTACGTGCTGTATGTATTTGTCGACCTCGGGAGAGGCGCACATTGGAATTAACGAGTTTATACACTTGTACGAAGAGCATTACTATAACTAATTAATCCAATGAATAATATTTTTTCTTCATCACAAAATCAGCAAAAAACAATATGATAAATATAAAATTATAATAAAAAAACTTTAGTACAATGAAAAATTGTGAGATATTGGGGGAAAATTTGTTAGACAGTTAAGGATCAAGGTTTTCAAGTTTTATTCAAGGTGAAATATAAATTGGATTTTGGAAAAGAAAAGTATATGATTAAAGTAGGAGGGGGAAGGATGTATATAAGGAAATTGTAGCTATGGTTTAACAAAAGTAATCAAAAATATGTCGGATGAGGACTAATTGCAGAAATTGACTAAATTAATGCTGCAGCGAGAAAAATTCTACTCTCGACTGTACGATGGCAAGGTAAATTGACCCCAAATTAACTCTACAGCGAGAAAAAATTCGACTCTCGACTGTACGGATGCCTTATAGATGTGGCTATGCATCCATCTGCGTGGAATCGCCGACCGGACCCGGTAGAATGGGCTCGCTGAGAGGCACGACGGGCTGCATCTTTCCGGGCACCCCTACGAATGTGTCAATTAGAATTTTCCACTACAAACGGGTCTTCGAATAACTGCCCAAACCGTCCTTTTTCGGACTACACGTTGTTCCAAAAGAGAAGAATATGATTTTGGGGCATTTTGATATGATGTGAAATAAAATGCTTACATAAACCAAATTACAAAAAATACATCAAGTAAACTTGCGTATCCCCCTGGCCCAATATACCTGGTTAGAAAGCTAACCAAAACGGGAACACACACAAACACACATACATACGGAAATGGCACCCTCGCAATATCCCCTATGGTTTTCAAGCCAGGGGGATAAACATAGATTCCCTATATTTACAAAAACAACAATAATAGGACCCACAAGCACATTCAGTCGTAGCAAATGAACAAGTTGTGCTGTTAGTTAACTATTTCTTTTAAAGACGTATAATACATATAATAGAAAATCGAACATATTTTAGATTATAGTTGACATAAAGACCCTTATTCTATTCTCTCATCCAAAAGTAATTGCTAATTAATAAAATTAACATGTTAGAAAACTCTAAAAATATGACCACATAACCCAGTTTGAAAAACTTTTCACGCACAACCTATTTTTTTATTAACCCTAGTTTACAAAGCTTACAAATTAACAGTTTTACGGGGGAGTTAGAAAAAGCTGTGCGCTTATATAAAGTAGGAAGTTCGGATCCGGGGTTTTAGCCCTACCTGATACTCATGATGGTGTATAGCACCATTTGCTGTGGAGAATGTTTTCAAAAAAATGATCATGGTTTTTTCCTTGGAGGCAACGCCCTGTTACCCTATGACTTTACGACATACCTTAATGACACGGAAAGGATGAGAAACGTATTACCCATTTTCAGAGAAAGCTTCAGACTTTATAGCGCACCGGAGAAAAAGTTCACTTTTTAGACGATGGTGGTGTTTGAAACAAACGATCGACCAAAAAGTGTGTGACTATAGATCTAAAAAGTGTTAGTTCGACTCGCCGTGCGGGAGGGAGAGTGGCAAAACCCCACCAGCAAACTTATATGAGGGAGTCGTGGCCCCAAAGCCAATGACAGCCAGAGAAGAAGCTGGGCACTCCGCCTGGCGGGGCACATTTGCATTTTTGCTATAGACGGAGCCGCTCGACTAAATCCGTTATGATGTTTTATTTGAATTTAAACAAGTTGTTTATTTCAAACAAGTTTGGCGAGAGGAACAGGGTAATAAGCCGTTGTTTAAAAGTTAAACAACTGATATTTGGTTATAACAGTGGTGGCCTATATATAAGTTTGGGTCATGCCCGGCTTTCTATTTCGCCAGGAATTAAGCAATGTTATTGTTTACACTGAAAATAGTCACGCACACTGACTTTTTATCGTTCAAGGATAGAAAAGTATTTTTTTCCTGAAATTTTAGTACTTAATCGTATAATTGAAGATTCATCGATGTATAATAATGTTACTCAAAATTTCTAAAGGCTTCATTCTAAAATTTGGTCATTATCGGCCTGAAATATTGGACATAATTACAGCCCAAATATGTTGTTTTTTTATGGATTTTCTGTAAATGCCACCCTGGTAATTTTTTACAGTGTACAGAATTGAGCGATGTAGGATGAGTCGACTCCGGGATTGGCGATATTGGAATTTGCGAGTTCGTCATACACTTTGCAAGAAGAGCATAAACCTCACTGTAAAATATTAGTTAATAATTTCTAACTAATTCAATTCAACACTATGATATTATTTTTTCTCATGATAGATAGAGCAAAAACCAATATGATAAATAATTATAATATTGCGGCGAAAAATATAGACCGTAGGGATGGAAAATAATACATGGATTGGAAAGGAGAAAAGTAGCCATATCTAATATCTAAATTAAAAGATTCAAGTCATATTTATTTTAAAGCGAGGAGAATGTAATATTAGTTCATGTAAGACATTTTTAACCAAAGATAATCAAAAAAACGAATTTGACAGACAATCGACTAAATTAAGTCTGCAGCGAGAAGACTGTACGTGTAATTTATAGTGAACATGTGTTTTGTATCATGTTTGTTATTCTGAATGAAATAAATAATGAATGATGCAGTGCCGTAAATTTCTTTTTGATTAGGGGGGGTTGATTTATGAAAAAAGATTTTTTTATTGAAAATATGGAAACGGGGTTGTTTGTGAAAAGATCCCAATTACTTATTGTATGTCAATTAACTTAGATGTACGGTTTTTATTAATTATTGCCAAAATATTACGGTTTGGAAAAAATCACGAAGGAAAAAGTTGTTATTCATCATTGACCCAACAAGATCATTGGGGTCCAACTTGAAAACATATTTTCTTGAAATTTTATTCAATTTAAACCCTGATTTTTATTGACAAACGACAACAAATGGGTCAAGTGGATCTATTGACTTTTAACCCCTGAAACTTTTATTGCAGACCCATTCACGAACTAGGGGCGCTTCACAAGCATGTTAGGGACAATTATTGATTCGTGGACCATTGTTTGATTTCAGGTGTTTGGAGTGCATTAATGCATGCGGCATTAAATGATCTTTGAAATATTTTATTTTTTTTATTTTTTGTATTCTTATTATTTTGTTGTTTTGTATTGAATGTATTAAAGAATAAACACTAAGCTATCCTGTAATGCCACCCATTCAAATAATCCGTTTGGAAAACCTTTTATATCTCGTTTGTATTGCAAAAAATTCGCGTATGTCTGCAACTAAAACAAGGGGTGCGGATTTGTTGTGAACAACGTTGGCTTTCTTCCTTCATACCAGATAAAGGTGGCGGGACAATAGGCCTATTGACCGTGAATCATCTCCTCCGACACGACGACAACTTTTACTACCTTACAAGTGATGTCAAGGGTGGAACCTTCCACAAACGTAATTAATAATGGTCCAAACCTTTATAGCTCATTTTCAAAACGAGGGCGAACTACCAAATTTCAATAGATTTGAAGGTTTAAACTGTCTCATTTCTTTTTTTGTCATGTGAAAACGTCTTGGGTCCAAAAGATACCCAACAACGTTCTTTCGTGATTTTTTCGAAAAACGTATATTTTTTTGGAAATAAATAATTGAAAACCGGACATCTAAGTTAATTGAACAGACAGTAGCCACATGTGCACGCGAAACATCGCTAAAATTTAGGACATCTAGAGAAAACTACATTCGTTAAATGTAATTGTAATTAGAACAAATTGCGCGCGATTCGCGCGGAGAAAAATTACAATGTTTAAAGCAATATTGGCACATTTTTGAGAGCGCCCCCAATTTCAAAAGTGGATATTTTTGCACAGTTACGTGGTAATTGTCTAGGAAACTATACCTGCGAACGAGGAATGCCTAAAAATGCGTTATTTATCACAAAATAAGCGATTTTGGAATGAGAATTGGATCCAGATTGAACAGTAACGGCAGAGCTGGAATGCTACGTTTATGTCCGTCCATGATGAAATAGTGCCACCTCGAGAAAGTAACCTATGAACTTGACTTGCCCCGAACTATTAAAACACTAATGATGAGCGTAGACACGTTAATGGCGCTAGTTCCCGGCTATTCACATTGGAAGGGCGTTTTCCAGCAGCGTGATTATTATCGGGGTCCCCGATAATAATTATGCTAGTACAAAATTCCTTCGTTTGTGACCACTAGGCATTTCGAATTAACCATCACAGGTAATTTACTAGCCAGTACCAATGGATGCAAAACGTTGTAAAAATCTCCAAATTTTTGCAAAAAAAGAAAAAAACTAAAAAATCAATAAAATAACAAAATTGACTTAAAGACACTATCAGTGATTTGCTAAATCAGCAAATCGAAAAAAAAAAAAAACTCATCAAAAATCAGGATTTTGATTTTTGATGTATTGTAACAAGTACAGGTTTATCCTAACAATACCCGGCAAATGATTAAGACCAGAAGCAATCTAATAAAGGACAGAATCAGAATTTGTAGTCATTACGTCCGACGGACACTTACCTACAACACGTAATTGATGGAGAATGTAATCTTGGAGCGCTCCGTTTTCTTCCTTTCTGTCAATTCTACAGCTGGAAAGGTAAACTTATGACATTTTACAGATTTATCCTACACTTTGAAGCTATTCCTGCAAAATTTCAAATATTTTCAATCACTGATTGTGTCTTTAAAAAATTATGGTAAAATTCAGTGAGTGGGGTCATGGTTCAAAAACAGGTACCGTGAAAACGGGCATCAAAAATTGGGGGGTGGGGGGCGGGGAGGGGTATATTTGACAGTGTTGTTTGTCATTTGAACACCCCGACACGTGTTATATGACGTTTTGTGATAAATACTTCCAGTTCCTCAAGATATGTGAAAATATATAAGAAAAACTAATTCAATGATTACAATCGAAATATATATTTCCTCCAACAATTTTTTGATGCCTCCAGAAGGTAAACATAAAAAAGTTAGATTTTCGTTCGGAAGTCGCTGAGAGCACATCGGAACTTAGAAAATTGGCTTTATTAGGCCGTCTGAAGTGATCACCCTTAAGAATTCCCTCAAGAAAAATTTACAGTGTTTGTCCTAAGTTGTCTTGTACGTTATGTATAGTCTGCCTTCACATTGTTTTTTTCGTATTTAAGCACATCTCTTGTAACTTCTCAAAAAAAATCCGAATCCAATTTTACGCAGGAACTAGGTAATCAGCCGTTATGTGAAAACAACTTGATTAATTTGGTTCTAATAGCTGGTACGCCTATATAGTTTGGAGTCATGTTCGGCTTCTATTTTCGACACGTATTTAGAAATGAAAACTATGTTATTGTTAGATTAAAGGTGCGTGTTCCGATCGTCTGTGAGGACACCCCGAACGTAGTATCGATTTTGATATCAGGGAAGGCCGTATTTTTCTCATTGTCGTCCTGAAATTTGAGTCCCCAAATCCAGTTCCTTCCCAAGATCTAAACAAAAAAACCCGTTTAGTGGTTAACCATCAATATTATTAGCACTGTAAAAAGAGGGATTTGCAACATGCAAAAGGGCGGATCCAGGATTTGGGGCAAAAAGGTCAAAAATTACCGGGGGGCTGAAAGCTGTAACTGTCCAAAATAGCTCAAATATGGGCTGATTTTGCAAGAATTTGCAGAAGTACCGGGAGGCGAGCGCCCCCTCTGCCCCCTCCCTGGATCCGCGCCTGATGCATTATCCGGCATTATCGCGTCTACCATCAAAACGTCAAGTTGTTCCCACGGTACTTGAGGGGGTTGTATGGTAGCTCCGTATTGGCTGAGGGCGTCCGCCTCGGCTCTCACCCGACCGGGTGGGGAGCGCCGCTACGGCACCCCGGTGACTCGGTTGCCGTTAATACGTCACTAGTTGGCCTCATACGGTGACCGGGGGGTCCCTTAGATCTCGGCCCATTCGTCGTCGCACCCGTTTTATAGCTATGGGCGGTGCTTGGGCGCGCACTACGGAGGTCGCGCTCCTGTGGGTATGCCCGAGGGCGCCACCGGGGTCCGCGGGACAATTGCGGAGTGCGAACGGCTTAAGTCCCCTGCTTGGAGGGCACGCCATCTCTTGTCACCGTGTTGGTTCCGAGTCCCTCGTGGGGTGTATCGCAATGCTGTTGTAGGCACTTGATTGAGTTGGATGAGCTCCTATCTACATGCGCTGTACTCACGTTCCGGGGGGGTCTTCGGGGACTGACCCATGGGCCGTTCGGGGCATGCTGCGGCGAGCCGTTTGCAAGCGTCAGAGTGAGGCTCGTACGAGCGGGGCTGGCTGGGAACAGAGGGGGAGCGCGGTGTCGCGCGAGGTACTCCGCCCCGGCTTGTCCGGTCCGGATCGGGCGGAATGTTCATTATCCAGTTGCAGGTCACGAGATGCGTGGGTGCGGGGTAGAGAGGCCGCATTCCAGATCCCCCCGGTCCTGTCGACAAATCGTATGCGGCATACTTCCGAGGCTCCGCGTGTGGAGGCGCCGCGTTCGTCGGGCCAAGACGGGTCCGAGCCGGCGCAGGACACGTGTGCGTTTGGACTCTGCGGGTTGCCGGCGATGATCCGGCGTGTCATGCTCGCCCGGCCGCCCGCACGTGGGGACCTCAGGGCGCTCAATCCACGGAGCCCCGCACATCGGGAGCGGTTGGCAGGCAGTCTGCTTGCGGGTCTGGCTATGTGCTCGAAACATAGTGACGGGGTGCTGCGCTCCGCGCCCGCCGGCGCGAGCCCTTGCGTGATTGGCTGGTGGTTGTGGGAGCCCCCGTTGCGGTGAGCTTACCTGTCTTTGTGGGTTCGTCGTCCTGCAGGCGCTCCCGCACTTCCTCTGGCAAAGGCGCCCTTCTGTCATCTGCGAGTCCCGCAAAGCGCGCCCAGGAGTTGGTTTAAGGCCATCCTACAGAGCTCAGTCTCGCGTGCTCGTGGCGTACCGGAGCCGCCCAACGCGGCTAGTCGCATGGCGCACAGCCCTGCGGGAGTTATAGGAGGAGGGGGTCCGACGTAGCTCGCGACCTTACTGCGTGAGTTGGGGCCCCGCGGAACCGGCGAATGTCCCCCGGCGTTGGGGTGGCCTGAGGCAAGCGGGCAGAGTTCCCTGTTACCATTGTTAGGTATTATAATGGAGGCCGCGTTCTGCGCGCCAGCGCGTCTTGGCCTGCGAGGAATTCGGAGGTTTCGGTCCGTGGGCGACGCGCGGCTGTGGTCGCAGCGCGCATGGGTTTGTCTCATCCCTCTGGGGGGAAGTTAAGGGTGTGGAAGGCTTTGTGGGACCCCCTGTGAGCAGCTGCGCACCCCCCTCCCTCTCGATCTTCAGCTGTTGCGCCGGGCCCAGTGGTTGGTCTTGTCGCTCGTGACCCAGCTTCGCTCGTCGCGGGTGACCCCCGTGGAATGCGCGGAGCTGGGGCGGCCCCTTCATTTCCGAGCCCCGCGGAGGACGGGTGGCGGGCACTTGGGTGCGGCCGGGTACCGGCTGGGCAGGGACACCCCCTAAAGTCCCGGTTCACTCGCGGCCTATGCTCCTGTGGGTTAGGTTTCCTGGCGGCCCTAATTCCGCTGGCTCGAGCGGTTGCCAGGCCGCAGTCGGCTACCTATCCTTTCCGTAGTGCGCGGTATTTGCCCGAGCGTGTTCCAGGATCGGTACACTTCGGACCCACCTCCTTTCTTCGGTGATTTCGGATGGGGATGGAGTTCCCCAGGGGTGCATACAGCGTGGTGCCGGGTCATTATAAAGGGGACGGCCGCCAATAGTGGGACATCTCCAATAGTGGGGAGAGATCAGGGCCCCAGGCTCGTCTCGAGAGAGTGCATTCCTTGGATTGCGGTCGTTTCGACTCTACCTGCGCTTCCCTATCGTCGTCCCGTAGGATCGGTTAGCCACCGGGTCTTGCGAATGCGCGGGTGATTCCCCGCTGGCGAGAGGCGCGCGCGTCACAGCCCCAGCGGAAGCAACAAACACCAGCTACCCCACCACCTTTCACTGGAGGTTCGCCCAGGGTTGGGCGTGTATTACGGCCACCCCAACGGGCGCCGCGTGAAGGGAAATGCCGCAGGTAAAGCTAGGTTGATCGGGGAGTCGGTCTACGGGGTGGAACCGCTGGCATTGCTCCGACCCGTGGGTCTTTCCCCGGAGTCCTTTGATCAACTGAGGAGGAAACCTGGATGCCGTTCCACCCTCGAGGCCTCGCTCTGCCTGGATTGCGCGCAGTGGAAAGTCTAGCCCGCCTCCCCCCCCGCGCGGCGGCCCCCTTTCAGTGTGTCCCCGCCGTCAGAGGGGCGGGGTCCCCAATGCGTGGCGGATCCAGCCCCGGGGGCAGGTGAGACGGGCGCGGCCTAGCGGCTGCACCAGGAGGGGTCACCGGAGCAACCTGGGGCTTTTTGTGCCACTTTTTCGGAGGCAGGCGCGGCAATCACGGCGCGCGTGCCCAGTCGGAGACGTAGGTTCGTGCCTCGAGCGGCCGGGGGCGTGGCCGTGGTGGGTCGGGGGTGACAACCTTCAGGCACCGCTCAGCAACTCAGTGCAGCCCCGATTGCCGAAGGCGGTAGAGTGAGGGGCCTCAGGAGGGGCTTCTGACGTCGGCTCTTACGACTCCCCCGGACTCGTTCGGTGCGCTTTGATGTCGCGATAGGTTGTACTTCGGGCGTGTTGGGGCTGAAAGGCCTTGGTTATTCCGGTGCCGCGCAGGCCGGGCTCGGGAGTGCCAGGTGGGTCCTCGAGTCGAGTGATGGCCGGTTGGTTTTTGCCCCTTGGCCGCGGATGATTGGGCGGGACCCGGCTCGCTTTCTGCGGCCTGGCCCGTAAACCGTCGGACTGAATGGCCTCTTATGCGATGCAGCGTAGCAGGGCGAGGCCTATCCCCCGCGGGTTCTGCACTCCTACCGCAGGTAGTCTCGGGGAGCCTGGGCGTCTTTCCGACCAGGAACGGGGACGCTTTCTTATTGCTGTTCTCGGGCCTCTAAGTATGCGACGGTGTAGCGCGTCCTGACGTTGAGGGGCGTCTCCTTTCCGATGAGGTCCTCGCGTCTCGCTGCTGAGAGGGGGTTTGGGCGAGCATGGGGCTCCGGCGACGGTGCGTGGCCGACAATGTCAAAAGGGGGGGCCGAAATACGGGTAAGGGTCGGGGGGACTGCGTGGCGCGCGAGTTTTCGCCGTTCTCGGGGCCGCTCCTCAGGTTAGGCGTCTGTTCTCTACCCACTGGCCTGGGAATTAGCACGATCGGGCTGTCCGTATTGAGTTTGAGCGCGGTGGGGGCCTCCGATGTTACCCGGTCCACTCCGACTCCCCGCGCGTGCTCGGCCATCGCCCGAGCGAATGGTGGACACTGACGGTTTTGGAAGTGGGAGTTTACCGGCCGTTCTGAGGGATCCCCTTTTCTCCGCCTAGTCCCTGGAGCGGCCATGAGGGGCTCGAGCTGCCCGTTCCATACGGCGTCCGCGAAGAGGGCGGAGCGGGGGGAGCGCCCCAACGACACCTCCTGGTGGATAGACTAGCATCGTCCCATAACGCCCCTTAGGTCAGATCTCCTTTGACAGAGCCTGCACCGACCTTCTTGTCCCCGGTCCCTGCTAGCCACCAACAAGAGAAAGGGGCGATGGTGTCGGAACCTCGTGGGGGGGACCCGAGCTGGGGCAGGGAGACCGCGCACGCGTGCGGTTCATCTCTGCTTCTTCCTCTAGGTCCCGTCCTCTCGGATGCTACTCATCTTGGGACGGGCCCGGTGTCCCGCCCGCACGCTGGGGGCTTTCCCTCGGCGCGGCGTCTACGACGGTTCCCGGCTTTCGTCGTCAGTTCTAGTCGGCGAGCACGCCGCCGGGCTCGCCTGGCACGACGGTAGTTCCTCCGCTGTTAGTAGATCCGCTGCCTTTGTTTTGGGAGCTCCCACATGGTACTTGCTCTGTATTTTCTATGCTCGGTTACTCATTGCTTCGACTGGCCGCCAGTTGCGCTCGACTTCGTTGTAGTCCTACCGTCCGATACTCTTTCACTTCAGCGGGTCGTACACCCACTCGCTAGGCTGGCCGCAGGCACGCCATAGGCGCCTTTTGTGCGAATGCAGCCTGAGCCCCCGGGGTGGTCCGCATCTCGCTTACCAGGTGTGCCGGGGTTTGACACCCGGACACCGCGACCTTACCCTCCGGGTTCTGTAACATGACTGGCCTCCCGATCTTGCCTATGCCACCCCGTGTCGGAGTCGAGTCTGTCGTCCCCGAACTTCGACTGGACAGTCATCGGCCATGGTTCGTAGGCGGGCTGTCGGTGAATGACTCCACCTCCTGCCCGGCCCACGACCCGGTTCGGCCGGCGAAGGCTGCTGATGAAGTCCCGTCGAGGTCCGGGCCGACCCGTCGAGCCATGGAGGTGCTGAGCTAGGTACAACGGACCGCGCTACATGGCGTGCAGGCGTCGCGACTCTGAGCTAGGGCTCCACCGGGAGTTTTCTAGCCGCGGTCCGATCCCTCAGGGGGGGAGAACGGCCGTACGAGTTAACCGGCCCCCGTTGGACGGACCCTATCGCGTGGGCTTCGCGTTCGGCGCGGGATCAGCGCACTGGTGGCTTTGTAGGGCCATGCGTTCGATTTCGCACGGTTAGCCGGCGGAGACCTGTCAAGCGACTGCCCCAGGCTCGGGCGGGCTCACGGCCCGCTCTCCCCTCCCGGTCATTCCGGATCTTCCACTTTTTGGCCGCCCCAAGAGGGCGACCTTGTGCGGCGCTGCGGCCCTAGTTTCATTGGGTCCCCCCTCCACCCGTTCAGGCCCGCTCTTTGCCCTTAACTCCGTTGTCCGAACAGGCACACAATTCTTAAATACGTTCTTTAGCGACGAGTTGTGAACCTGCCAGGAGGTTTTCGTGCGCCCAACCACTCTATCCCGGTCAGTCCCGTGGCCTCTGTTGCTAGGCTCCTCCCTCCTCTTCTCCGGAGTTTTCCCCGGGCCGGGCATGAGGCTTGCGGCCTGCGCACCGGACGCCGTATCGCCGTGACGTCGGGCGATCGGGGTTCTTGGTCCGGAGTCCCCTTCGGGGGCCGGTGGGTTCCACCGGGCGGACCCAGCGGCTCGGCTCGTTTGCGGGGTTTACGGTGGGGCGGCGTAAAAGGTTCAGCGGCGTCCCGGAACTGTTGAGTTTGGGGCGGTCGGGGCTTGTGCGGGGTGGGCGGGTGGGTTGGTTTCCTAGTTTTTGATTTAGGTGGTGCACAAGGCCAGGCTCTAATATCAAGTAGAGGAGAAAAAACAATACACATAAATCGGAACAAGCCACCTTTAAATGAAGATATGACTTTATAAGAAAAGCGGCTTATTTGACAAATTGAAAGTAAGTCATGCACACTTATTTTTGGGTCATTCAAGCCGGGAAATCTTAGTTCATCAGAAAATGTAATTATAATGTTAATTAGGCATTTTCAATTAAAGGCCCATGGTCCGATCGCTAACAGCTTCGTCCCCAGAACCTTAATATTTTACCAGAAGTGGTCAAATTGTTGGTATCAGAAGAAATTTAGCTAATATTTTCCTATTTACCTGTGTTTTCACTTGCAAATTTAATAGCTCTAGCTCAGTACCCGGGACCGTATTCATACAAAAGGGCATCGGGGGGGCGAGCGCAGCGAGAATATCCCCGCTACTTTCCCACTTGCTTAATTAACTGATGAAAGGGGGGGGGGCCTTGTCAATTAAAAATCCCCGTCCTCTTTCAACATGAAATGAGAATAATGGTTTCAATTTAAAACAACATTGTTTGGCTTTTTGAATATTGGACCTTAGATTCTAACTTATTATGATTTTAATGCTGGACTGTGTGATTTTTAACAGAAAGAAATTTTCCACGCTCTCTACCAAAGAAATTTATTTATGGAGATATTATAAACTGCTAACTTAGATGACTAAAGAAACAGACTCCCGCCCATTTTGCACTAATATAACGATTGGAATTTCGAATTTTGGAGTAAACAAAATTGATTCCAAAAGCATCTTCCGATTTTAGAAAAAAGGTTGCCAATGCTAAGATAAGTGGTTATTTCGTTTGAAAAATAACGACGAAAGGCCCCCCGCATGCGGAAGTGCCAATGTCCGCTTGCACTTCCGCATGCTGCCAAAAAAATAATGTTGCAATTCCGCATGCCGAAGGCAAGCGGGATCTTGCAGTTCCGCATGTACGCGGCACATTTGCACTTCCCGCATGCAAGAGGACCTTTGCACTTCCGCCTGCGGAAGTGCAAGAGGGGTTATACACTTCCGCATGCGGAGATGCACGCTGTTTTTGCACTTCCTCATGGCAAAGCGGAATCGGACCTTTGAACTTCCGCATGCGGAAGTGCAACCACGGAAATGTTGCATATCCGCATGCGGAAGTGCACCGCGGACATTTTGCAGTACCGCATGCGGAGGAAGTGCAAATAAATCGGTCGTTGTAAATACCTGCATAATCAAAACGATTTTTTTGAGATCTCAAGATGGCTTCCTGATAGGCGTTCAATGGCTGCAAAATGTCATCAGCAAAGGTCAGTAATTCATTCACGCGTAGGCTAAAGAGATATATTTTGTGGTTTTTAGTTAGATTATCACTTCCAAATATCACAGTAAGCTATCTTTAAGTGTCATTGAGTAGTTATTCATCAATTATCCCAATATGAATTCAATGGACGCCCCCAAACCTTCAAAAAGAAAAAAGAAACCCTATATCTCTAGACGATTGATGAGCGAATTTATCGCCGCAAAAGTATGTGCCATTCCAGCCATATTGGCAACCCATAGTGGATGGCATTCTACATGCATCATCTCTCGGATTATCTTATGAATGTGTTACATTGATTGATGACTTACAGGGTATATACAAACATGGCCAAGTACCAGGTTAAACACAGCTGTCAATTATAAGCCATTAGAAAATTTATAACCACATTTTAAAATATATTCTTATGGTTTTAATTATTTTTGACTGCCAAACACCAGGATAGATACAAAATTACCACATCTGCAGTTCAAAAGTAGATCAAAATCAGACGCTTTATATATTGGCGGCCATATTTGAATTCAGTGATTAAAGGTTACAGAATCATATGTTAATTGGTCACAATAAATGTGTTTTTAACGAGAAAGGCTGAAAAATACAACTTTTGAGGAACAAGAGATGAATGTTTTGTTTGGTGGCAATTTTTATTTTTGCGTTTCTTACAAAAACTGCTCAGGTTGTCGTCTGACAATCCATCGGATTCAAATGCATAAAAAAACTAGAAAACTGCTGAAAATGGAAAAACAGTCTATCGACAAAACAAGGTTGCATGTTGATCAATGAATTGTAGCCGGATACTACGGTGTATTACAGAGGGTGTTTTGAATCAATCCCATGATGCATTGGCAATGTTCCTATACTGTACTGTACTAAAACGCATGTCAGTTTAACTTAGGAATAAAAAGTGTTTTTTTAAAAGTTTAGGAAACTGCAAGATATTCATATATGCTAAATAATTCCATAGTTCGTACTAACGCTTTGTGGGCTTTAAAATAAATGAGGGGTAAAGTCAGGATTTTAGTATAATAGGATTTTTCTAGATCACATGACCTGATTGGGGAAATTTCCCAAAACTGGTGCATTGTGGGATTGATAAAAAACACCACGGGTTTGTATACTACTTGTGCGTACTCTCTAAATTTTGGTTAAGAGTGAAAATGAAATTTCACTCCCAAAAGAGCGAAACTCTTGTAAACCCCTCCAAAAGGAGTGGTTGTACTGAAAAGAGTGAATTCACTCGAAAAGAGTGAAAATCTAGCGAAAATCATTCCAAAAAGGAGATTTCCACTTGTTTGAGGAGGTGAACAAAGGACAACACCTTTGAGAGTTTAAACGAAGGACATGAAAACGAGTGGAATATCACTCTTTGGAGTGATTTCACTTTTTTGGAGGGAAATTTTCAGCTTTTAGTAACAATACCCGTGGTTTTTACAAGAGTTTCACTATTTGGGGAGTGAAAGGTAATCATGTACATTTAGAGATATGTCCTACATAACAGGCCTTTTCATACCAGTTACACAAGTGTGTTTTGGACAATTGGGTCCCTCAGGCATGACATGTCGGCAACATATAGATTTATGACTGAGTTTCTGGAAGGACCCCTGCGGCCCCCACTGTCTTTTCTTCCACAGCTGTATGAAAAGACTATGAAAGTCTCATTTATTATGGGACAAAATCAGTATAAAACACTACAACAGCGCCACAGTTTTGATAATCGATTAGAATATTTATGCAACTAACTACACCCTGTTTCCATTTTATGAAATTGCATGTATGCAAACACAATTTTTCTTCAAAAAATCTAGTTTTACAGCATTATAAAGAGATTTAGATGATAGAGGGCACTATAACATTCAAATAATGACCTTTGAAGCCTAGATTAGGGACACAAACATTCACAAATTGATTTTTTTCCTGATTTGTGCAGAGATAATAGCTTTCATGTGTCTACAGTTGTCAAAAATGTGCTTAAAATTGTTCAAAAGTGAGAGATAATTTGCATAGGATTTGCATAGATTAGGGTCAAATATCTTTCGAATGTTTTAGTTTTAATCATCTTCAGAGGTTAAAGGTGCAAAAGAGATTCACATTCAGGTTGTCCCTCAAAAACTCAAAAGTAATGATTTTGCCCTGATTGTTAAGCTTTCCTAAAAATAACCCTATTGAGGTAGCTGAGAATGTTCTTTGGTACAAAAATTGTGAAATTGCTAATTTACTATAGGAGCAAATAGTATATTCAGCCTACGTTTTATATAAGCAAATCAGAATCTCCTTTTTTTCTATTTTAAGACATTCGTAGCAAAAACAAGGTAAGAAGTCTATTGAGTGTCAGTCTTATATGAATATACTATTATGACACCACGATTTGGGCCTCCAAAAATCTCTTTTGCACCTTTAAAGAGCGTATCCAGTGGCCATAGTGGAGAGTACAAACAAAAGAGACACAATAGATAATGATGAAAGGAAATAAGGCGACATATATGATGGGTAAGGAGTGTGGAGACCTTTCATACGAATACCAGTGTTTTGCCCAATCAGAAAATAATAAATAAAATCAGATTTTTGCATCTATGTAATAAGTATTACAGGCTTCCTAAACACACCCGGCAGGTGATAAGCCTGAAAGCAACCAAGAAAGACAAACTCGGACCAGTTGCTTGTACGGACACTTACTACTCAACTGATCCTATAGCGTTCAACCAAATTTAAACACCATGTCAAAATTTGGGGAGTTTTTGGGTAGGGATCCTAAGAACTGAAGAATTAAAGAAATACAGAATACATACAAAACTAAGGGTCTTGACAACCTTGCATACCCATATTGTTAATCCCCCCCCCCCCCCACATGACCAGCCCCTCGATTATTGCAAACATGGCATATCGGGGCCCAAAAATGTGTGAATCAACCATAATTTTTGATGACACCCATCAAATAGATGCATTATTTTGTGACCCCTTTTAAAACCCATTGTGGCCCCCCCCCTTCGAGAAAATGAAATGTAACTGGGCTGTTGATTTAAAATCAAAACAAACAAGGTGATTAGAGCTCGCATACTCAGAAATATGAGTACATGAAGCATTGATACCAGAAAAGAGATGTGAGACTGCAAGGGGCATAGATAGGCCTAGTGATGTGATACCCGGGGCAAGTGTCTCCTCCCCTAATTGCGTAGCACAAGCAATCGGGGAGGGATCCAGGGGCCCACCTTCCCTGGTGGGGTTCCAGGGGCAGTAGTCCATCTAGAAAGACCTCGTCCCATGTGTTCATTCCCCCTGTGATCGAGACAGCGAGCGCGGAGGCGGATCAGAGGACTCTCGTTTCCCATGACCTATAGCCACCGAGCGCGTAGCGCGAGACGCTCTGCGCTCGGTGGCTGGGTCACAAGGGGGGATGACACGGGGGAACGAGGTCCTTTAGATGGACTAGGGGGCAGAGGTTTATATATTTGGGACCCTTGCTAAGAAATGACCCCCCCCCCCAAGTGTATGATAGGTATAGGTTATCTTGTCGTAATTAGAACGGATATATATGTCATTTTGAATAAAAGCAAGTCAACGTGAATTCAGTTACACCTTGAAATAACTACACATTGCTCTCTAAATGTACAAGAGACAAATTCACTATCCAAGTTCATAAATTCACTCCCGAAGAGGATAAATACTCAAAAAGAGAATGAAAACACTCAAAAATTTATACTGCAATCACTGTAGTATTCGAGGAAATTTCATTCTTTTTTTTTCAACACTTTGAGTAGCTTTTCACTCTCTTTTGTGAGTGATCTTTTCACTCTTTTGAGTGATGTTCACTCTTTTTTGGAGTGAATTTGACTAATTTCACCTCTTTGATAGAATGTGTGTTTTTCACACTTTTTATGCTGTCCTTACCCATCCCAGTATCATCTCCACAGTGATAGTCTTCCTTCCCTGTTTCCTACGATGTTAGTAGCTTCAACATGTGATGTCAGTTGTTCTGTAAGTTGACTTTCACAGTTGAGGCTTTTGAACCGCTACTGCCTATAATAATGGTATACCCACTTTCAATCACGACAGGGTAGGCTGGGCATCACACACGACGAGGGTTCCGCAGTTCTGTAAACAACTTCCACGTCTGGTAACCCTATCAAATAGAGATTTTAAAGTGACAGGAGGAGATTTTTTAGGATACGATTTTTTTTCTCTCAAATTGCACAGGAATCGATTGTAGACCCACCTACCCAGAACGTTTTCGAAAGGTTTATTGGACAAACCTTACAAAAGAAAACAGCAACCTTGTTTTGAACTTGCCTGACTATCGTAATTGTTTCCCATAGAACACCGTGCCTTTGACTTCTGTCGTGCACGACAGAAAGTAACTAAATCAGCAATATTTTACATAAAGACGGCCTAGTCGGCTTATCAGCTTCAATTGCTCTAATCCATTGGAAAACATTCAAATATGCAAAAAAACCCGGGTTCGAAAAAATTGGGGGCGCTTCTTCTTTCTGGAAATCTCCTCATGTCTCTTAAGGAGAAGATAACCGGATATAAATTAGAGTTTACTGACCCTTTTTCTTCATGAATGCATGGTATTTAATACAGTGCATATCAAATAGGGGACATGGTTCCCCTTGAGAAACAAATTGAGGTGAATCATGACATTATAGGACGTGCGGCCGAGAGGAATAGCATTTTAGGCTTTTTTTTATGGGCCAAACAATTACTGAACTCTAGTATGAAGAATAATTTTCTAGTATCTTTATGTTATAACACTTTTTAGTAGGTTTTTGTTTTTAAGAAAAATAATCCCTGGATAAAAATTTAGACTTTTTTCACGTATGTGCATATCCGTAAAAAAAATGACATTTTTTATGTGAATTTTGGACACGGATGATACCACCTTGTATAAAGAAGAGTGGCCCCCGGTCCTTGACTCTACGTAAATTACAGGTCCCTCCCCAAAAAATATGACAAATATTCAATAGGGTTATATCAGAGGTGTATTACGTCCATCCCACAATGTCGCATAGTTTTGGGGATTTCCACCTCAATATGGTTCATGGATTCCACAAAAAAATAATCCTTTTCTTATTAAGGCTGACTCAGATATTTCCCCGATGAGGGCGCACTCAATTTTCAAAACTCTCCGTGTTTTTTAACATATACACAATGCTTGTCCATCTTACTAATCACTGTTGTGAAATACCTAGGCTCAAATCAGAATCCTTCATATAGAAAATCACACAACTTTGTTATAAATTCCGGATCCGGATTTTTTGGTATACACGTAATACCACCTGTATGTATAACTGTTATAATGTTTACTGCATGAAAACGAAAAAATCCATTCATCTCTAACTTTGGATTAAGCATTTTAGGGACTAATATTTAGTTCTAGTATTACTACACAAAAATAATATATTTCGAAATCTCTAAAAAATACTGCAAGCTGAAACTTGTCGTCGTCTCCTGCACGATGGCAGTCTAGAAACCTGACCTCAGATGAACCTCTGACCATCTTTGGTCCATTACTCTTTGACATCATCCACATTGAAGGTACCCCTATTGCACCTTAACCCCAAGTCTGGTATAATATTGGATGATTTGAGTAAATACAAGAATGTATCAGTCAGCTATGAGTTTTGAAAATTTTATGCGAAGGATGAGCGCAATATTTTCAAACTCATATCGAGACCAATAATTCTTGTATCCTCGATAAAATCACCCATATTATCAGTATTTTATTATGTTTTCAGAATCTGACTTGAACCCAAACTAGTGAAGGGCAGGGCTTACCCAAGTTTAGATAACTAATCCCCTAACATAGTGAAAAGCATTTAGAATAAATGGAACCAGTAGATACTGAGAAAACCAAAGATATGTAACCACTAAACACCGTCAGGACCGCAAAAGAAATGGACCAGTAGACAACGAGACCACCAAAAGGAACTATTAGACACCATGAACCACCAAAGAAATGAAACCAGAACCCACCAAAAAATTACAAACAGTAGACAGCACAAGCCCAAATATGCACCGCCAAAGAATGGGAACATCCCTAGACTACTTCAGCCCATCAGTAGCTCCCCGAAAAACTCATGTCCGGGTCTTTCAAAACTCATTATCCTTAAGCCATCAGGAAAATTTTAGCCAAATTGTAATCCAAAGGGACAAAACGATACTTATATTCAGCTGGTATACTATCCTCTACACAAATATGCATGATATAATTTCTGGAATGGTAGCTATAACCAGGTAGGAGACAATTAGGATTACAACAGGGGTCATTTTTTAAAATGAGCCGGCCATGTTGAAAAGTACATGCACTTCCATTTGTCCAACCATAAGGATTCCAAAAAGGTATAGTATACAAATATTGACTGCTTTGAGGGCATGGTTGAAACTATGTGACCAATTTGATCTCGAAACCATAACTATGAAAACCCCTAGCCGTAGCCGAGGGCATAGAAAATATGGTTTCGAGATCCCGAGGGCCTATAGTTTCACCATGTTCCGAATAAAAGCAGTTATATTTGTTTTATATACCGAATATATAGATTCTTGTCATCGATTGGTTAAAAGACATCTAGCCAGATTCTTTAACATAGCCTAATATGTGTAGGCCACAGTTGTTAAGTAACACAACACTTCGTGAACTTTACCGATAGTTCTCCAGGGATCCAACTTTAAGTGTTCCAATTAAAACAATCCAAAATTATACAACCAGCAAAACGCGAACAGTAACAAATTAAATTCCAAAAGTTCCACTCATTCCTGTCAACATTTAAAAAGTCTACATCATGTCTCGTAAGTTCTTCCTTCCACGCTTGCAAAGTCAGCTTATATCCAGGAACCCCTTGTCCTGTAGACCGTGGATCATTCAAATCCTGACTCTTGAATGAGGCCATGTCGTCTGGCGATATGGGATATTTGTGCTTTACAACACCCTTACCAAAGCCTTACCTTGCTGTTTCAGTTGCTGAGAAACATTTGAAAACTCGTGAATAATTAGCAAAATCTCATGACCCTTTGGATATCAACTTCCTTGTGTTGAGGAAGTGACGTTGGAGGCCAACGGACTCGCCATCATTGACTTTTTGCTATAAACAAAGGTCCTTTTTCTGTCGTCAGATGCGTCGCAATTCTCGAACTAACTCCGAATTCGCCACTTTCCATGGCCTGCAGATTGGTCGTCACCGCTGTCAAATAATCCTCGAATATCTTCAACGGCGTATTTCACCTGCCGTTTTGGTATGAGCACTATCAGCTGCGTCTATGATTCAATTTAAGACCTTCGTCGTCTACAAGCCCTCAAAGCGTGGCTTGATTCAGCCATTTCTTGCCCTTGGTCTGTGTTGTTTGTACGACTTTCTTCCTGGACCACACTGTTTGGTAAATGTGAACAAAAATTCCCCCCAAACAGCGATCGTCTGCTTCACACACCAAAATTGACCCCGCCCGGCGAGTTTGCGCTGATTTCATCTCTTAAACCAGCTTCAATATGTACACTCGTAATACGGATGGATAATCCGTACGGCAGTCTTTATGGCTGGAAGAGGTGTCCCGGGCACAGTTCATGAATGGAGATTCCCGCTCTCCCAGGGCATAGTTCATTTTTGGTTCAATTCTTGAAGCTAGTTGAATTTATTCCTCCACTTTTTAACCCAATCAGATGACAGGAATCTATATAGTGAGGTTATAAAATTTGTACTATCCTAAACAACCCAAAGTTTTGATTAAGGTTAAAAACACAAAAACAGGTCAAAGGTTTACTTTCAGTTGTACAGGGTCAAATTTTAAGTGCAAACCGATTTGGATGCAAATTGTGCAAAGTTTGGGTGGAGGTCAGGGATTCAAATAAGGAATAGTTTGGTGTCTCAAATGCTTAGTTCCAAAGTAGGGGGAAACATTATTAAGCCCTAGTGATACAATGGATTTAGACCTTTTTGTTGCCCCTACATTGGGGTAACTACGCATTTTTATAACAGTCCAAAACCATTCCTTATTTTAATCCTATGAGCTCCCACCAATAAGATGCACCATATTCTATCCAAATAAGAGCAACCCTTGGAATTTGACCCCTGTACAACTGAAAATGACCTTTTTTATTGATTGTTTGCTGTTTTAGCCTATCCCCACTCTTGAGGCTATAGTTAGTGACACTACACCTTTTTTGGAATCCTTAGGATCAGACAAACAAGGTGGCATACTTTTCAACATGATTGTTGCAAGAAGTAAAAATTTTTTACCCCTGTGGTAAACCTTGTTTACCCCTACCAATGGCTATAGCTACCCTTCCAGAAATGCTATCATAGCTTTGTGGGTGAGGCCATGGTATAACTGATGCTGCATAATAATTGTCGTTTTGTCCCCTTTCAGTAATACCGAATATTTGCTCGGCTCATGGACTATATGTCATGGTCTCAAAAACTCATGTCACCGTCTCAGGTGCATGGTTTTATTGTACATTAAGCTGTGTACAAAGGTATAGGATGGAAAATTCTGAAAACATAATAATGGTTTAAATCCGACTCCAACTTTTCAAAGAAGACCTGAAAAACGAAAATCTAACCAAACTGGAACACACAATACGGACATGCGCGCTCTCGCAAAACCCCCTACTGCTTTTCAAGCCAGGGAGATAAAAAACCAAGGGGGATAAAAACCCTGATGTTACCCTCATTTTAACCGACAAAGCGTTTGTACTTAAGTGAAATGTCTTGGGGGTCTTAAACTTCTTAGACACTTTTTATCAAAAAGTCTATACTGACATGTATTTTATATGGTACAGTATAGTCACATTGCATTGCATTATGGGATTGGTTTAAAGCACCCTCTGGGGGTTACATGATGTAAGTAGTTAATCAACGTAAAGGTAAGAAGAGCTTCGAGCTTAATAATTAAATAATAATCAGAAACGTTTACTTTATTGTAGGGCATAAAACGGGGTATGGTGTTAATTTGTTAATGAAAGATATTAATATTTGTTCTGAGCCATATTTGCAATTTGAGTAGAGCTTATCTTTTGCAGGGTATATATTAGGGACATTCCCAAATAAGAACACAGTTGTTAATAATTATACCTTAATACAATGTATACAATATGCGATCGAGTAAATGTCTGCCCAAGATATCATCAAAAGGCTGGTGCAAGGTTGAGGTTCTTGTATAGACAAGCTGGTAGTCTAAACTTATCCACCCGTAAGACACTTTGCAATGCTCTTATTATTTGTCATTACGATTATACATGTTCTTCATGGTACTCCTCTCTCACACAACACCTTAAGAACAGACTTCAAACCATGCAAAATAAAATTGTGCGGTTCATTTTGGATTTGGGACCTCGCACACACATACATGTAGGTCAGGCAGAGCGGAATAAAATTGGTATGTTGTCTGTGCATGACAGGGTGATCCAAATGAAATTGAATCAGGTTTTCAAAATATTCCATGAAAAGGCCCCGGGTTACCTAAATTTCAATTTTAGACGCACAAAATCTTTGCATAACTATGGTACCAGGGATAGCCTATATACTTTTGTTTTTCCCAGAAATTATGGTAATGTTAGTCACACCTTTTTCTACATTTGCATCAAACACTGGAATTCATTACCAAATTCCTATTAAAGCAGATTACCATCTGCCCAGTTCAGAAAGCCATCAAAAAACATCTGATGGATCTGGCCTTAACAGCAGAGAGAAGTTCAGTCATCAAGTATTATTCGGCCGGCTTTTTCTTTTTGTTTCAGCGTTTGTGCAATATTTGGGGTTTGGGTGTTATATTATAATATTTATTGAGTCTGTTGCCTGTACTGCTTGGTTTCCCCTCCCTCTCTTTTTCTTCAAAGTACCCATGGAAGTAAGTTCCACTATTGGTGGCAGGGTGTGCTTTTTGGGCTATCGCTTGGTACTCTTTTGAATTGTTACTCCCATATCCCAAAAATTCCGATTTTATATCTGGTAAATCGTGCAATTTGATCAATTTTTGTATGTATAATTTTATTTTTATATCTCTTTTGTGTCTTTTGGTATTTTTGATAGGAAGTAACTGAAGAAAATATGATATGATATGATATTATATGATATGAAATATTAATATGTCTTACTGTCAATCCCCCGATATCTCATGATATTATCTTAGATAAAGCATCATTCCGCGGGGCATCATGTTTAATTCTTGTTCTGTATTTTATTGTCACTCTAAAAACGCCAAATATGTTGTGTTTATTTTACCTCTCCATATTGATCTTTCTAAAACTGCCTTAACCCCCTCTAAGAGTATCCAAAAAATGCAATCTTTGTAGTGGGCTGTAATTTCAAAAGTACTGAGATTCACATTTATAACAGATTCTAATGTTTGAACTATTTTCTGCGTACCCGGTCCCCAATTTTTTGTCTGACACAAAAGGGTTTTTGCAACCTACTTCAAATTCCCCATCAAGTTAACCCTTAGAACATTGAAGAGGTCACCTTGAAAAGTAAATAAAAATGTCTTTCACTCAACTACAAAAATCTCCTGGTACTAATTCTGTCTGTTGTTTTTAAAAATAAATTGCTAAAATATTTGTCGTAATTGTTTTATTCACGGCTTTTAATTATCGTCTGTAAAGTGTTTTCTATACTCATATTTAAGATAGTGCCTCTGCCAAATTGCTAAGTTACATCAGTGATTTGTTCAAACGAAACAATACAAACAGATTTTTGGCATGTTTATAATAAATTTAGGCATCCTAACATACCCCACAAATTTGAACCAAAATCAAACTAATACGGACAAAATATGATATTTTAGTAATTACTTTCCGTACGAGCACTTAACTTAACCATGTAAATGATGGAGATTCATATTCTTGGACACTGCTGTTTCTTTTTCTATAATTTTTTTTGCTTTAAAAAATATTAGAGGAAATCTACAGACTATTCTTTCACTTTTAAGATATTCCTCCAAATTTAGAATATTTTGACTCTTTCGGCTGGATCACTGATCGTGTCCCCATTATATTTAATTCAAGCACAATGACATATGTCCATTGAACAAGGACAACTCTTATTTGTCAAGACCACCGTTGTCTTTAAAAATGTTTAATATTTAAGTTGAAAGGTTATACTGAGTTATAATCTGAAGAACCCAATAAAGAGGTAAGAATATGTCCAGAGACAAGGAGAATAGAATTAAAACTTGGAACTACTTAAACCTTTTAATTAAATCGGATTAAAGTTGAAATCAGTTATTGGAGAAAAGGATATAACCACAAAATTTCAATTTAAAAAAAATGTTGAAATTATCGCACCAAAACTAATAAGATGAAGTGAAGATTGCATTTTTTGGACACCTGTATCATAGGATTGGCTCATTGTATGATATATATTAAAGGAGGGGATTTTGGCTTTCCAGACCTGAAATTGGAAGATTAATTACCCCATGTTCCCGAACGATGACCTGTTCGTGTCATATACCATGAAACTATGTTCTTAAAGTTCAGGTCTGAAAATCCCAAACACCCCTGTGTCCGTATGTGCGGATTTTTGCTTCAGCACTGTACCAAGAGCCTAGCTTAGCACATCGTCTACACTTTGTTCTGGGAAGACTTGCATATTTTTTCATACCTTTAATCTACTTTTTTCTTTATCGACTTGGCGCTATTTTCCCCAATTCTGGCTCATTACTCTTCCCAGGAGCGGGTGCCCCCTAATGCCGCAGTTTTGTGCACCCTGAATCAGCTTAAATAATTAGCACTTTGAGTGTTTACACTTGAATGGTTATCAGCTGTATCTTTGTTTGCAATCTTCAATCAATATATTTTGAAGTTCCGTTGGCATTAAATATTTAGTTTTTTTTAAACTGGCTTGACCCATGAATTTTTTTGCCTTAAACCAGTTACTTATACAGTGGTGGCATCACAAAAATGTGGACGAAGAAACAACAAAATTTGACCTTGACTGTTTACCCACTGTGATGCGGTCGAGTTTCCATTTAATCATATGTTTATACTTCCCACTGCTCACAAAATGAAGGAGTTAGGAGATTGAGGCATATATGATATATTTTCTATTTCTCACTCTGATCCATTTTTCTCCCTTTCCAATGGATTTTACACATTACACACAGTTAAGCTTGGTTTCAGTTTCCTATAACATGTTTCCATTAACCTGAATAGCTAGTGACAGAATTTGGATCTTTGCTTCTAAGAATTTAGTTGCAGAAAATCATGAATTCAATGATATCAGTGCATGAATGCCAATAATTTAATGTGGCACATTATTAATGGTAAAAACTATTCAAAATCACTCACTTGATATATTAAGAAAAACAAGGTCAATAACTTTATCCACACTAATTTTACTTTTGAAATTTTTAATTTAGTAGCTCAGTTTGATTGTCATATGCTAGAAACAATTCTTCAAATTCAAAAGTTAAAAAATCAATCCTATGAATGGTTACTATCAAACATTATCACTCAATTGGAGATAAAATAAAGTGTTTAAAGCATTAAAAATATCCTCTAAGCTGGTGTATCCGATCTTTAAATACGTTTATAAAGTTTTTTGACGCTAGCCCCCCCCTCACCATAACTTAATGACTTTGTGCAATATCAAAGTGTCTTTAAACAATGTTATTTTGTGGCAATATTTTATGCAAAGAACTCGTATCCAAAATACTGTTTTTTGAACAATTATTGAAAAAAGCAGGATTTTATATTATCATTGCTTTGACAAGACAAGATATTTTTTTGTTATTACTTTAACAATGCCTTTGCCACAATAACCACTTTCACGTAGAATAGCATTGACCAATAGGAGTGGGGTATTATTTCATTTACCAAAAGTGGTTTTACTACTAGGTAAAACGCACTGGAATGGGAGAAAACAAAAAACTGTACAAAAACTTATATCTGCTTCATTTTTCAAGCGATTTTTTTCATTTTATTCATGTAGCGTACGAATGCGTATTACGGTTTGTCCGAAAATTAACAGTTGGATGAACATATCAAGAAGTGTATTTCAATGTCAAATGAGGAATAAATTGTATTTAATCATCGGCTAAATAGATATCAATCTAACACGATAGAGTACTAGTTATATAATTGCCATTTAAAAAAAAAAAATTCTTCATCCATTTTTAAAATCTCTGAACTAATTCGCATTTGTACAGTTCTCGTAATCGAGAGTACCAATGCCTCGATGGTCTAAAAAGGTATTCCAATTGTATTTTTTTTCCTTTTTTTTTTTCCTACTGCATTACAACTTTATGCAAAAACCGGTTAAAAATATATACTAGACTAAGTAGGTGATTTGGACGAAAACCAAATCGCTTCTTTTTAATTATTGATGAATATGACATATATCTGTTAAAAAATACCCTTCCCTAATTTTTTTAGGGAAACATGGCAGGAAATTACGACAAGACATAGTATAAAGAACATAACCCGCCTCTTTCATATAATTGGACATATCGTTTAAAGTTTGAGATCCCCCGGGCAATTCCTCCCTCCTGTCTGATTATATTATTTGAAAAAAAAAAAAGTTTTTATTATGTCTTTTTAGCATGAGTAAATCATTTTCGGTGTTAGATACTGCTTTCCAGATGCCCATTTTCCAGGACAGCTTGGAAGTCATGCCGTACAACAACCCTATCGAAACTGCTGCGATGTTCAGAGGTTTGATTCGGCCATGTATATGGGGACCGGACTGTTTAATGTCCCCTTCGAAGGACAGTATATTCCATGGTTCATTTTCCCAAGTCCAAGTAAAACCGCGGAGGATGGAATTCCAGTTGTAATCAATAGTTCATATACAAATCAAGAATATCGTACCCGATTATGTCCCTGCAAGTGGACCCTATCGGGACTTGAACAGGAGCCCTTTCTTGTACCAAAGGCAAAAATCCTAAACTTGGGCTACGCTCTGCCTTAAATATTCCGACAAAACTCGAATGGTAGCATATTATTCATCTTTCATGCAATTATGAATGGGGGATGGGGCATGTAATTAGATTTATAGAAGCAATTGGTAGAAAGTACATCTGTAGAAAGTTGTACTGTTCTTAAGATGAGTATTTGTAAACACTACGTTGAGACAGAACGGATTTTCTTATGGTGGGCTTGAAGGGCGGTGTGGACTTTCGAAACTTTCAAAGGTTATTTTGCATTTTTGTTGACGATTGATAAAACCGTCTTGTGATCATGTGGGCGTACTGTGGGTGGCGCCACGGCTTCCTGTGGACTTTCCCCGGAACGTTCATTGCCCATTTGAAGCCAAAACCAAAAGTCACAAATTTGCATTCGAGAAGTTTATTTTGAAAAAAAAAAAATTGGCCATTCTCTCCATTTAGGCTGCCGCTTGCTAAATAAAAAAATTCGCTAGACCACTGAAAATAAGATCCCTACAATATAAAATGATTGACTTACAATTAACTTCAAAGTCAATCACATCTATGGCAGTTGGTATGTCTGTTGCCCAATCGTCTGACATTTAATTTCGCCTCGATGGTATTCCTTTTCTAATGGTTACGCAAGACGTTTGTGGTGTCGTAAGTTGCCCAATCAGTTCATTTTACGGTTGTCCTTGGTTCACATCCTGAATTGAATTTCAGTAAATGCCAGGTTCAGTTGACTTTCTTTGAAACAGAGCAATCCAGTGGCGGTTCTGGCTCCAATTATAGTGCCTGTAAAGTACAAACCATATCGCCATTTGTTAATAAATGCGATCTGGTGTGCTACCGTCTTTCCACGATATATCGAAATAGCTGGCCGGTACTGAAATAAAGAAAAGAGGGCATAAAGCCTTGTGAGCGAGGATTATTATTCAAAATTTTGTTTTTGGAGTAGTGGGTGGACCGTAGTGCACATATCTCATTTGAGTGTGGCAAATCTGGATACAACTGTTCATTTGGACACAGTACTTTACGCATGAAAATAAAAAAAAAATGATGGAAGCACTTGCCCACACCCCATTCATGGCCCTCATATTGGATTTCAAAATTTTACACAGGGGTAAAAAAAATAAAATGTTCCGATTGTGTTGGGTCAACATATTATGGTTTGTCTTGTTACAAGGATTCCCAAAAGGTATAGTTTATCCTACCTAATGGTTGAATAGTTTTGTAATTATGGGGTAAAACTGAAAAAGGTGAAAAATTCAATTTTGGTTGGTACGCGTCAGACATTAAAAGTTGCTGCCTCCACTTTGGGTAAACGCGGTTCAAGTTTGTTGGTCCAGCTCATATACGAATGGTAGGAATAATTTTGACTATCTGAAGTGTTCAGTTATTAACCAAAATGGCGACTAAACGCAACACTATGGCAGCTATGGATGTCTATTGGGGACCTGTGACCTATTTTGTTGGATAATGTGAAAACAAGTAGAACACAAAGAAAACTACATGTATTACTTATTTCATCCTTAAGCTAGGCAACATTTTGCCACTCACAATTGCCTGAATCAAAGCAATTTTAACTTTTGACCCATGTACACACCAAAATTGACTTTTTAAAACTATTTTTACATTTTTTAACCTCATGACTACTCTCCGAACTATAAGCCATCGATAGTGTAAACTTATAACCTTTTTTGAATGCCTTGTAACCAGACAAACATCCCGTGTGCTTTCCAACAACAAAAAAATTTGGACATTTTAAAATTTTGTTCCCTGTATAACCTTGAACCCAAGCTGCGGTTAATTAAGTGGGGGTGGCAACTGCTTCCATCATTTTTATAGATTATCAATTCCTAAAGTACTGTGTGCAAAAATTCACAATTTATCAGAAGTGCCACACTCTTTCAACTATCCAGGCACCTCTAAAGGGGCCCCTGCTGATTTTTAAAAATCCGTAAAATTACGACACGAATCACTTTTTGGTAACCTGGGGCGGATTTTTTCCGCATGGAATGATGAATTTGGGAAAATCACCAAAAATCATAATAAAATTACATTTTAGACCACCCCAGAAAATGATACATTGTATGGTCTGAGTCTCTGAGGCTGTAATCACCGATTTTAAATTGTACAAAATAAGGCACTGTTGTCAAAAATGACTAGAATTCATCGTCATTGCGTAATTTGTAGCGCTACGAAATCATCATCACAATTATTAAAAGTGGAAGATCATGCCCCCCCTTCCGTCGCCGCTTTATACGATCCCGTCCCTTTTTCACGCCACTGAATGCCAACATTTCATGCATTGCCTCGTCCCAGAAAATTATTATAGCATCAGCTAGTTAATAAGATAAAAATTCAAATTATCATCACCTTCTACTGAACGATTTGCTAGTTGATTCCCCTGTGGAAACGAGACTGCACTCGTATGTCCCCTCATCATAAGGTGCCATATCCAAGATTTGTAGATCCAACGGAGTGCATCATTGAAACTTTTGAAATTATAGTACCAAAGGATGGACTTTTTTTCAAGCCAACAAACAAGACGATGGATGATTTCCGCCGTTTCCGGCCAGAGTTCCATCCAAGCTATATCGCCCAACCCAGAATCTGCCTTTTTTTGGAACATCCCAGAATGTTGTTATGCCTTTTTAACAACGGCTTGTATCTTGGAGATGCCCTATTATATCCTGTCCGCAACTGGCACGGCTAGCCCCTGTGCATACCTACAGACAATGACAATAAGGGAAATCATTTTAGTATGTTATGCATCTGCTTTTTGTGTTTATATATTTTTCTGTGTGCTTTTTGATAGAAGATCCAAAACAAGAAAACCCCTTAAGCTTGATTCAACTTAACAAGAATAAATGGCTATTTTGAGCATGACAAAAGCGGCGATACGTCACTGCTTTAATGTTCATTCTCTTAATTTCACAACTCTTATAATAAAACTTTGAAAGGACTTCATTCTTATCTGTGCCTAATAAGTTCGAATTTAAATCCATTAATATTTCAAGTCTTTTTAACTTTTGTTCTAATATAAGAATTATGGGTCATGTCGTAATTAACCGTTTTTTTCTGCAAATTCATTTCCAGGGGCGTCCCCAGACATTTTAATGGGTAGGGGTTGTTGAGTCCTGTGTTGCCGACAACCTGTCCCTTTGGCGACACCATTAAAAAGACACTCCCCCATAAATATAAGTTTTAATACCCGTGGCGAGCGCAGCGAGCCGCGGAAATTTAATCTTTGTGTCGACAAATGGACAGTTTTGCCGGCCACACTATTTTAACAGTCCGTTAAAAGATCTGAGGAGCGGGGGGGGGGGGGGGACCAATATCATAATAAAATATACAAAATACTGGTTATTTCATTAAAACATTCCACCTACATGTAGATCTATTTTGCATATGCCCGATCTTTTGCCAACAAGTCAACGTTTTGCCGACAGAAGTCTGCAGGGGATGGTGTCACCCCCCGGACAGCCTGTTCATTTCATTGATCTAGAACAGTAAAATTGAATGAACTTATATTTTTGATGGGCCAGAGAGAGAGACTCGTAATTCGTCTCTGCACACATGTTAAAACGAGCATCTTTGTATGTTTTAGCACTCGGGAAATTAAATTAAGGCAGCGTCGTTTAAATTGGGGATTCTGCAAATTCAGAAAATGATAAAAAACCTCGGGGAGTCTATCATGTAAATAAGAAAAATCGGGAAGAAAAATCTCCATTTTCAATATCTTTATGGGATTTCTTACAAGTATTCAAAATGCCACTCCTAAACATGAATTTTCGACGTGAAAATCCATACTCTATTTTTGCATTTTTTGACGATTTTGATCGGCGTACATCTCCTGATCTTGTCTCAGCAGATATCCCTTGCAATAGAGAGTGTCCCAAAATAAATGCAATCCTCGCAGTTGTGCTATAATTTCAAAATTACTGCGAATTATTCAATTTTATAACATATACGATTGCTAACTTTTTCGTAACATCCCTTCCAGTTTTTTTTTCGATAACGTTCAACCTTATTTTTTTTGAAAAACGAAGGCAGTATGTAACCCGCTGTCAAATTACCCCATTCCAAGTTTTTGCGGTAGATCTTTGAAGCAGGTTCACCTAAAAGTTTGAATAAAATGTCTTTTAAAATAACCACAAAAAATCTCCTGGTACTAATGGTACTAATCCTTTTTAAAAAATTTAAAATATCTGCGTTATTGTATTACCACGGTCTTTTATCGCCGTTGCAGTAATTTTCCCTCTACTCTTTAGAATCGTAATTTAGCGACTTGGCCCAACTTAAATGTTTTTAGCTTCAGTGTGTCTGACAAATCCTCGTGAATATTGCAAAATGCAGCGGAAGGCTTAAATACCAAATTAATGGGAAATGGTAATGAATTGATGTTGAAGACCATATGATTATATGATATAATATGTTTACTATGAACCATTTGATTAGACACCACAAACAACACAAATAAAAACCACTGAAAACCAACTTGAGTTACATCAAACACAATGTCAGTTTTTCAAATCAGAGACGCATTTCATTTCCCCTATTTGTCCAAACATTTGTCTTTAAAATGCTTTTAATATTAAAATATTTAGTTACAAAGTTATACTGGGCTAATTGAACCAAACTTAAGTAGTGAGGATAAAGAAAGACAGGAGAAAAACAAAAAACCAGCACCTGCGTACTTAGCAATTTCTTGATTGTATATTCACCAGTCAAACTTGGAACGGCCTTCAATTGGGGCTTACTACGTACTCGCCTTTTGTTCTAAAACACAAAGAAGCAAATTCAGATGAAATTTAACAGTTAATGTTGCGAACAGATAGGCCGTACAGATATCGCGCAACATGTCAACTTCAAAAATAATTTTGAAATTAATATCCACCATTTCCAATAACTGTACTGACATCAAAGACCGTGGATATAACAAACAATAAACGAATCCTTTTAGTAATTTATTTTTTTAAACAGACAGATAAAATGTCGACAACCCCTCCCCTCGTACAACAAAAACTCAATCCTCCACTCTATTCGAAAAGATAGTAATAAATCATTTTAAAAAATAGAGTTGTGGTCCCAAAAACTTTGGGTGCAGGGGTGTTTTTGGGGTAAAAAATCACGTTTTTTGAGCTAAAAACTTAAGAATATCAAGATTTATTATTTCTTAGCAAAACAAATTTAATCTGATGCAATACTATCAATCTCTCTCTGACATTTAATATTATAGATTTCGTTTATTACAATATATAAAGGGCCTATTAGCCTCAAATCACCTTTTTTTTTTTTAAAAAAAGTAAAAAATTTCTTTTTAATTATATCACATGTCACCACAAGAGTATTACCTGAACCTTTTATGCAAGTATAAAACCTATAATCAATAACAAAAGGAATACCATAAAGATAAGATTGTAATATTTTTACTTTAAAAAAATAAAATAATAATCATTTCGCCTTAATTTGCAGCCCAAAATGCAGTTTCCGGCCTAGAAATCACCTGCCCTGCCCCACCAAATTTTTTCAACACACCATCCTTTCTTTAAACTCATATCTTTATCTTCAAATATAAAAGGTGGTTGTGTTTTGTTGTCCGGAGGGAGGGGTACTCGAAAACTAGAGGCACTTTTCAAAGCTCGGCCGCTCCGTTTATAGTCAAATATTTATTTTTACACAATTATTAGTGTCCTTTTAATATATCTCACTCTAACTCTTCTTACTCATAACCTGACAATAGGCTTCCAAATGGCAAAAGGCGTAATTCCAGAGTAAGATGGCCATTTTTCAAAGCTATTTTTCGCCTGTTACAAACGTTTTGATGAATCAAATAATCCACGAAATTCATGTAAGCGTTCCATATGTCACTGGGTATTGTCTCTGGGTATCTGATATAGCACCCTACCATTTAATTTAGGTAATATTAACACCCAGCTCTATATTGGTAAAGTGGGCAGGTCTTTTGTTTTGATCAACGTGAAATCCCCATAGATGTTCCCATCTGTCCCGGTGTTCTTTGTATAATCACAATCTGGAGATAAGACCTCTCTACAAACTCTGTTGAGACCTGAAGTGAAGCCTTAAGATTCTTACATGTACATGTGAAAGAGGCAGGGCATAGAGACCTGGTTAATGGACTTGAGACCTTTGACAATTTCTCTGTATTTGAACAATTGACACCCTTTTCTGTAGTTGAGAACTTGTTCATAACAGGATAACGCGATAATGAGATGGAATAAAGAAATGTGGAATGCATTTTTCAGCTTATAATCACAGATAAAGTATTACGATTCCATGAAACTACTTTAATGTAGGAACAAAACACAAGATTGGGGCAAAAAGTATTTCAGGAAAGTTTGTCATTACCGGTCTCCCGCAAATAGACAACAGCGACGGCATCTCAAAACCTCAACTAAACAGCTGATTGTGGTTTTAAATTTTTAAATACTTTACAAATTACATGAAAAACAAAGATCAATACTGTTTGTGTTTGAGGTCAACTGTACAGGTCATGGTGCACAATATTACGCCACGCTTATAAATATGGGATATTCACAAGGGAAATGGCTTTTTGATCTCAAGTCACGGAATTGGATCGGCAACTATGAAAATTACGAAATCCGATAAAAAGTAACTGCCTTGTCTTTAATACACGGATTTCAAGCCAACCACTTGTGGTTATGTTAGCACATCCATGCAAGAACAAAATACCAAATATGAATATTGATGTTTTTTCGATGTTTCGGAGCAGCAAAATGCTGCTTATCCTTAACTTGTTTGGCGCCCTTTTCTTTGTATTTGATACCTTGTTTATTCTTTGAGATCTTTTGAGAGTAATGGCTGCCATGGTAACCCAACTTTATGCCCCATGTTACCCACAAAGGCCCAACGCCGTTCTCTTGGACATTGTGGTACAAATTCAGTTAACAATAGACCAGTTTGCACGATCCCCGAAATGCGTCCTTCATTCGTGCCCATTTCCATCCGGGAATTGTACCAGAGGTCATGTTTACAAAAAATATGTTGTTCTTTCGCGTCGCCGATCAGTGCTAAAATTTACAATACAAAGTACCTTTTCACGTGAAGTTATCTTTACAAATGTAGAAGAATATCTTGGAAAACAAAAAACAATCGAGGCACTGGTGTTTGAAATTCACGACAAACGTGATATTTTCGATCGTAACCTGTGCCCTACTTGTTCACCTACGACGATACCCCTATAGTGCAACGTCACAGATAGGGTAGTTTTTCTGGTATTTTCTTTAGCTCCTAACCGTTGTTTGTGGCCGACTTGAGGCTGGTACAAGTTCCCATGGAATGGGCACCGAATGAGTGCATTTCGGGGATCGTGGCAAATGGTCTATTGTCATCCTATCTATTTGAATTAATGGTCAGGTCCAAAGTGGCCAAACCGGGTGCGTTGTGGCCTACGTCATTTTTTATATTATGTGTTCTGCTCTAGATTTCAAGTCGTCCAGATTTTCTGTGATATGTTAGTGATTCCATTATATTAGACACTCATAGATTCCGACTTTTATTCGTTTACAGAAGTAGGTTAAATGAAGAAAAAATGGGATTTGTATATGCTTAATATTTGCATTTGCTCCTATAGGAAATGGAATTTCCAATTTTTGTAGCAAAGAAACAGTTCTCAGCTTAATCCTTTCAGAGGAGATATTTTTAATGATAGGAAGCGTTGCACCTGTTGCAAATATCAGAATTTTCACATTTTGGAGTATCCTGCTGTTTGAAATCTCTCGTTGCACCTTTAAAAAATACGTTTTATAAGATCCAAATGTAATGGAAATTTGCTGCTGGGGTTTTGGTCTGATACCGGAACCACATTCTGGAATTCTGGCGATTTTCTCCAGGTGTATGCTCTTCTCCAGGGTGAATACAAGACGTTGTCTTGTTTTTTGTGGTCGATGTGCACAACGACTGGATATGACTGCTAGTGTCGCTGATTCTCGAGCTTGGGGACCAAGGGGGTGAAGCCCATTCAAAACCAGTCGTCCGTGGCTGGCGCGACATTTTGAATATTGCCGGAAATAATTATTAGTTTTGGGTGCTTGTATAACACATAATGTCCAATCTCGAATAAACAATCCGCCAAATATCAGTTGTTGGCTTTGGTGGTATTGGGTGGTTAAATTGTCCTACCCATGGCACCACAACGAATGAAATGAACACGTCATTCGTCTTATTTAAATAAACCGCCTAATGAATACATCTTTTCACCTAGCGCGCATTGCATTATGAGAAAAAAGGTAATCTGAGCACATGATCCAGGTGCACTATTTATTTACACACAAAACAGGCCACCTCTACACAATACATCAATTTGATCACTAAATCACTACCTATTAGTGTATATGCAAAGCGGAAAGCCGGCACCCCACAGTATGTGGAAGAAGCGGAGGCAGCCATGGCCATTGCTTTCTATTGTTGGTACTCTATTTTTTCTTGTTGGTCGGCAAAACATGGCGAGACGATGAATTTCTAAAGATTCGTAACGTTTTGCCTCCTCTAATCTGTATAGAACCTCTTTGTGGGGGACGCTGTATAAATACCCCCTATAGTCAAATTATTTTAAAAAGAATTATTCGCTCACTGGCCCTCCCTCCCTAATCAAAAGTATCATGTCTCCGATAATGGTCCGTTACATAAAATACAAATTATTGTTGCCAAAAAGTTTCGATTTTTCCAGAAATACTTTACAACGTTACTGTTTTTTATAATTGCAAAGGGATTTTAATAAAAACAATATTGGTGCAATAAATTAAGAATACAGTGATTGCGGTATCATTTTATTATAGGCGAGTATTGTCCGTCGGAACACTTTAAAATGGGCAAGGCGGCAAGCGATCCCATTAGTTTTAAAGTTTTTTTCCAACGAGGATACAGTATGAACCCATCGAGAAATTGCAAACCCTTTTATTTTTGATTAAATTACTTAAAACACCTCAATGAATTCATTTGCGACCCATCTTTTTGCAGAATAATGGATAGTAAACTGACCAATCCGAATGCTAATAAGAATAAGTGTGATGCAGTAATCCTTTATGGGCGAATAATGTGTCGCGAGGTCGGAAAAATAAATACATGGACGAGTCGCAGCCGAGTCCATTATTTATTTTTTTCCGGCCGGATCCATTATGAGCCCAAATACTGCAAACCCTTTATTCTATTCTATTACCGAAAACCAGCGGTGATATAATGAGAAAATGCATCGCGACCCATATTGCAGAATAATGGGGAAAAGGACCGTAAACTGACCAATCAGGATGCTGCCTTTTCAATAATGGGCAGCATAGGTAATAGAATTTTTTTTCAATAATGGCAGTAAATGTCATAAAACTATTGTTTGTAATTCTATATTTTTATACAAAAAAGCAAAATTAAAATTTGTTATTTTGGCTTCAGACAAATGTTTGCGCAAAATCCGGGGAGACAATTAGTCTTTCTTAATTCCTTTCAACGTTTACTATCTACTTAAAACTGATTAAGTTTTACTCGGGTTTCAGGTTTATGTTCCATATCACATTGCACATATAAGTAAATATAAATATTGGTAACAAATAAAAATATGAACATGATATTTAAATAGAACAAAAGACTGGTTTAGATATAAATAATATTCATCTTGGACTGTCGGTCCTATTTCTAACCAATCAATCAATCAAATTTATTTGAACTTCAACATCACATCATTGTAATAACAATATCAATCAGCAAGCCAAAGCCAGATTAAAAAAAATGATAAGATACAGTTAAAGAAAATACAATTCTTATGAAAAAGTTAAGATACAAACAAGCAAATTTTAGCAAGCAAAGGCCATAATGGGTAAATGAAAGTGAGCGGAGAGAATGTGAAGATCTAGGTCACTGCTAAACCAGGGCGTGAAGGGCGCAGTGACCTGTTCTTAAGTTCTACAATTATAAGTAATATAACAAAAAAATAGATAACACAACACAAATTTATATACATTAATGACAAGGGACAAACAAGACAGACAAACAATCATGTCCAAATAAGGAGGAAAAAGTAGGAAGGAATGAAAGAAGGGGAAAGGACAGGAAGCAAGAACAGAGAAGGACAAGAGAGGAATAAGGTAGGAAGGAATATAGTGGGAGAAGGAGGATGGGAAGGAAAAGAAGAGGGAAGGGAAGGGTAGCGAATCACGGATAGGTACGAAAGGACTGAGGAAGAAGTGAGGAAAACAGATTAAAGGAGGAATTTATGAAGGCCCAACCGAGAACAGGATAAAGAAGGAAAGCACAAAAAATCAGAAAAAAAGGTGAGTTATAGCATTCAGCAGATGTAAGTCCTGGATGATACCTTCTTCATTCTCGATTTGAAGGACGAGAGAGATGGAGAAGATTTATAGAGTCCTCGGAAAGAAGATTCCGAGTAAAGGGTCCTTGGTCTAGAAGTGTTGCTTTGCTGGCCCAAAGGACAGAATTCGTTGCAGTGATGAGGGATACATCCCTATATCTATGTCATAATGATGAGAATGGGAAACCTCCGTTAAAAAAGTCTTCATGCAGAAGATTGTCAGGGAGAACCCCATGATGGAACTGATATCATGAAGGTTGCCAACTGGAGCTTGTACATCTCGTGTTTTTCAGAGTTGACAATGAAAAGAACAACGGACTGTGTGATCAAGCCACGAGAATTGGACGGTCCGTATAATTCTCTTTTGAAGGAGAATAAGAATTAGCTAGTGGTTTGTTAGGATCACACCAATATAGCAGCATACGACAAATAAGGAAGGACAGAGAATTATTATAGTGTTCTGAGTGAATCTTGTGGAAGAAATGGGCGGACTTTGCGGATCTGCCAATTGTCAATTTGGAGACAATTTTAGAGACAGTAGCGTGTGAGAACGCCAAGATAATTATTGTCATTAATAGACCTAGGAATTTATTTTGTCTCAACCTGCTTGATAGATGTATTATCAATTTAATATCGATGTTAATATTAGGTTTATTGCTATGGTTTATTTTTAAATATCATGTAATTGGTCTTTTTTAATATTCAGAGACAATTATATTTAATTTAACCCAATTGGAAATCGTGTTTAAGTTCATCATTATTATATTTCTAACGTTTGTAGGGTCATGATGTGAAAAGAGAATATTAGTAATCATTCAGCAAATTAGAATAAATTTGGGAAATTTTTTGAGCAGAGTGGAAGGTCATTATGTATAAGAAAAAGAAGCAATGTCTAGGCATCGAGACCTGAGGAACTCCACACGTAATGGGAACCGAAATTGACAACGTATGTTGAAGATGACACGTTGACTTCTAACAGAAAAGAAAACTTCTGATCCATTTGTTAGCAAGGGGCCTCTGATACCATAGTTGTTAAGTTTTAATATGCAAAAGAATGTATGATTTATGTATCAAAGGCCGTACTTAATAAGAAAGATACCAACCGTGTGTATCTTCTTGTCTAAGTTATCAGTTATTAAACACTAAAGTTCATTAATTTGCCATATACTTGGAATCGTTTAGTCCTAAAACCATTGCTGTGGAGTTAGAATGTTGTGATATCAATAAAAAATTAAAAATTCGAGCATAGACAATTTTTTCAGTAGCTTTGGATTAGCTGGTATAATAGAGATAGGCTGTAAGTTGGTGAATCGGTGCTTATCTCCACTTTAAAAATGGGGATAACATTAGCTACTTTAAGTAGAGATGGACAGTACCCTTTGAAAGCGAAAGATTAAATATATGGGCGAGACTTCAACTGATAGGGATTGATGATGTGGTTTAAGTAAATTGTTGCTGATGTCACAGGAACCACTGCTGTAACTGTTCTTCAACTTAGTTGTTAGCTCGATATTTCTTCAATCGGTTGTTTTGGGTAAGGAATAAACTATTGGGATTATTATAAGATGAATAGAGGAGGCTTGAAATCTTTCGCTGGTTCAGCAATTTTTTCCGCCAGGACTTTTACCTATATTAGGCAAAAAAATTATGTAGTCTCGGCTATTCCATTCCCCCCCCCCCCCCCCCGGCCCCCCCCCCTCGTCGTTGACGATCTTGTTGCCATCCGTATTAAGGAAAAAAATTCACGGTAGTCTTTGTTTTTCCTATTGCGACCTAACATGATTTGTGTCGTGGCCACAATTTGTTCCTGTTGTTTTTTATAGTTTTCAATTATATAGTGATGTAAGACTTTTTACTCAGCCAAAAGAAGAATTAGATGATACGTTAAGTCGTATATATTTGGGATTTTGTTTTCGAAAGTCGGTTTTGAGATATAAAATTTTATCAGTTTTATCTTAGTTTGAAGTGATGTTAACTTAACCTTTGGTAACCCCATGGCTTTTTAGGTGAATTACGTTTTGAAATTAGTTTAGTTTTAATTGGACAGTGGATGTCCATGAGCTCTGTAAACTTTGAGATGAAAGAGTTATAGGCCATATCCGGGTCGGTCGAATTATAAATATGGGTTTGCAATCTATTAAAGAAACTGCATTAGTTAAGCCTTTGATATTATTGGGCTTTAAATTGAGGCCGCGACTTTTGAGTTAATGTGAAGGTGTAGGTGTTATTAGGCTAAAGGTTTTGTTGAGTGAGAAATACAGTGAAATGGTCGGATAAATCAGTAACAAGACACCAGTTGATACGGTGAAACGATATCTTAGTAAAACTCTTGTCAAAAGGGAGACACTTGGTGGCCAGGTGATGTTAGTCTAAATTCGGGTGGGGCGATCGATGCTGGGATAAAATCATTGGAATAAAGATATTGATGAAATCGCTGACTTTGGAATCGGAATTCGTGAGATAGAAGATTTAAATTGAAGTCACCATAATATAGCAAGGTTAATTTCGGAGATATAATGTTAAGAAGTGTTTACCCTAGCTGTAGTAAAAAGTCTTATGGATAACTACGCATGTTTTATAAACAATGCCAATTATAGTTTTTGATGGAATTAAGAGAGACTTTTCGATAAAAAGAGAATCGCAGTCAGTACAGTTAACGGTTAGGTCTTGCCTGCAGCGATAATTTAAATCAGCTTAATGAAAAGAATACACACCTCCTCCCCGACGACCTTGACGAATACAATTCTCAACTGATAATCTGCACTGTCAACTAAATTCGCGTCGCCTCTACGTAAACCCAGTCTCGGAAAACGCATAGATAGTCAAAGTGGTGTTGCCAGGAGGCCAAGTGTTCACAAACATCATTGAGTGTTTATTGAGACTGCTGGTGTTTAAATGGAGAGAGAAATACAATCGTTAATATTTAGGAATGAGGGGTGTAAATGGTGTTGTTGGAGTAAAGCGACAGTGAATGTCATTCGTACTAGTGACGTCAGTGGTGTCAGAGGGATCTCAAGACGGGAAAGAGAAGAGATTGGGTCAAAAAAAAGCTTGAAGGTTGGAAAGACCTAGGCCAAGAGTCAGACATGGGAAACACTAAACTAAAGGTTACAAATACAAAACCCCCCACAATTAAACAATATAAACTACAAACACCTTTAGTACAAATATAGCAAACACAATTTTATCAGTAAAATGACGCACTAAGTCCAGTTAAAACTATGATCTTATTGGAAAAAATACCAAAACCAAGTGTGGAAAATTATTGAACAAACTCCAGTACAAACCAGGTATTAGAAATATTATATAACTTTACCAATAATACTGGTACAAAGTAACAATTGCTGCCGTTGTATAATATAGAACATCATATTAATGCATTATTCAAAATGATTTAATATACCTGCTGGTAGTATTGTTTCATATTGGGAAGGTGTGTGTGTGAGTGTGTGTGTTTGGTGTGTTTGCAGTGGGAGTTTTGTTTTTGTGAGTTAGTATAAGATAGACATATGATCGTTGGCACCATGTAACAATATAGCAGATTTAGCATTCTCTGTGAAAGAATATCACATTGTATAATGGTGTGAATGTGTGTTGTCTATACTTGTGTATGTTTGAAATATGTGTTTGGTGGTGTGTGTGTGTGTGTGGTGTGTGTGTATTGTGTGTGTATGGCTATGGGAAGTTGGAGCGACTTATTCCATACAGTATTAATCAATTATGGAGTAGGTAAGTTGAGCATTAATAAGATCTATATGAGTATTTACTGTATTGAGACAAAAAAATGGATACAGTACAATTGCAACAACGGTAAAAACTACAATATTTGCCAGTGTACACTAAAGGTCATATATAATAATAAACTTATACTTAAAAAAATCAGATATTTAAGTATTCTGAAATGTGTGAGAGTGTTGTGTGTGTGTGGTGTATAAGTGGAATGAAGAACGTTTTTGTGTGTGTGAGTGTGTTTGTATGCATATTGTAATTACTTTGAGCAGTGAAACCCAATTTCGATCGAATTATTAAATCTTACCCACATCAGTCGGATTAATATTCCAACGCATAAATAAGTATATACTACCTATAACGAACAAAATACATCATATTCTCAATATGCAAGAAGATGTGGATGCCACTTAAAACGCAGGGCGTGTAATTAGTGGCACCCATGCGGTAATTACACATAAACAACATAAGTATTAAACTAGAGTTTGAAAAGGTAATAAACATACAATCCTAAATTTATAAACACACGGGGGAAAAATAAGGGTGGCTGACCAAATTAACAATTATTAGATTGAAAAAAAAGAACAGAGAAAAACCATTCCATAATATGATTAAGTATAAGTTACCCAAATCATAAGACCAATTAATCAGTTGCAAAATACACCTCAATGACTGTTACTCCCACACAGTAACAAATGATAAAATTCTTTATTTACCTTTTTGAAACCTGCAATAAAATATCTCGGTTTATGGGTTAAAAATCTTTACTGACATAACGTCCTTTCAAACATCTTTTTAACATAAATGGCCCTTGATATCAACAAAATTGATTTTCAACACAGTAAATATTGCGTAATTCGTGCATACTAAAAGTTACCTGATTTACCTATTAGACTCTTGATAAACATAATGGCCCGTATTCTCAAACGATTTTAACGCTATCACTGGTTAAATCGCACTTTAAACGCCGGCTAAATACACGCATTTTCTCAAAGCATGTTTAACTTTAAACGCTGTTTAATTTTAGCCGAACAATCGTTAAACATGCCTAAAACTTGTTAACTTAGACTTGGTCCGGCGGGTAGTTTAAAAGGTTAAGGCGTGTTTAACTTCACGTTTTCATCAAATGCCTGATATGTTTTCAGCTCTATGTGATACCCGTGGGTAGGCCAGTTACCTCCTTTATTTCTCTTATCTTCTTATCCGAGTCCTATTTACTTTTCTTCTCGTCCATTTTTTCCTTGCTTTCCTATTTTCATGCTCGTGTTTATCTTTTTTATTTTTTTTATTTTTTTTACGTATATCCCAGCAAACATAAAACTTTTTTAAATGGGCGCGGGCGGGCCTTTTGTGGCGTCCATAATTCAAGGCCAATTCTAAAGCTCCTTGCCTAACGCGACATTCTTGAAAATTTTAACCCTTGGGGCTTCCAGCGTTCTTTACAAGTACGCAGGCAATTGTCTGGCATATAAATATTGTTCACGCCACTATGATATAGGCGAAGATAAGTCAAGTTCGGTGTGTTGATATTTACGGCGTTGAAATACAGTGTTAGCTAACGACTTGTTAAAATATTAACCTGCGTTTTTTAACAGTACGTTTAGCTAACCACAGTTTAGGCCTACCACCGTTTATTTTAAACATCGTTTGAGAACGGCCACTAACTTTATCTCGCCCCCCCCCAAACGTTTTGTAGATGATTGGACTTCCTTGCCATATTAATTTTTATAATTTCTTGCAATGTAACATAAATTGGAAATCCATAGTGAGTCAGAGGTATTTCTGTTTAATTATTAACGGACCAAGCTACAACATCATACCATGCAAATAAATTTTATGATCGCTAGTTTGATCTTACTGAATTTATTAAACTCCACCCTTTAGTATCAGAATTACATCACTGCCAGGTATTAAGAGGGTCGTCGAGTGCCAAATTGTTTAAACACGTAGGCCTATACTCGATCGCGCTGATTAGGACAACCTGTAGTTGTTACGGGGGAGAGCTGTTTGTGAGGGGCGCAAAGCAATAAAACTTTCCAGCATTCCTAGTCCGTGCGTTCTTAATACTGTGGTGCTCTACGGTCGATACGATGTGCAGTGGTCAAAACATAAGAAGCTTAAGAGTGTTCCCTGGTAACCGTACGTACGTAATGTGAAATACTACCTGTATAGGCAAGGTGCGCTATTGATTCCCGATTATGGTTAGCGACAAAGAGGTTCTGATGAGAGGCAAACGGTTACGTCATCTTAGAATACACCGTCCGCATGTTTTGCCGACTCACAAAGTAAACCTATAGATACCAACAATAGAAAGCCATGGCTGCCTCCGCTTCTTCCATATGCTGTGGGTGCCGCTTTGCATATACACTATCGGTAGTGATACACTTAATGTATGTGTTAAGGTGGCCAAGTGTAAAAATAGTGTATGCCTGGATCAATTGTGCGCATATACTCTTTTTTCTCCATACTGCAATGCGCGCTTAGGTGAAAAGATGATTCATTGAGGCGGTTTATTTAAATCAAGAACGATGATTTGTCATTTCATTCGTTGCGTGGGCATGGGTGACAAATTAACCACCAATAGCACCCAACAACTGATATTTTGGCGGATTTTTGTATCGAATTGACATAATGTGTGTATGAGCACCCAACTGATACTTATTCCGTGCCATATTCAAATGTCAGCCCGGGGGGATCATTCTCATATACAAGTGGGTATCATCCGTGTCCAAGAATTCACGAAAGGGTAGTTTTTTCAGGTACCGGCACGTTAGCTAACGTAACGTTGAAACATGGTCGAAAAATCACCAAAAATCAAGCAAAGGGTTTATTTTTTCTAAATGAGGACTTACGCATTTATGGTCCATATTTAATATTAAAAAATTAAAGTGGTGTCCGGAAGTCTGTACTGCCTCAACCTGTCTTTCAAATCCCTAAATTTCCAAAGAAACCTAGGCCGTACACGTATTTTTAGTACAACCTATTTGGTTTGAGATTGAGAAATGACGACTCCTTTTGTGATTGCCTGATTATGGTGCACTATACCAATTATTCTCTATCACTGACCCATGAAAGGAACAATGTTTTTAGCAATTTTTTAAATATCAGTCAATTCTAGGTTTTGTAATTTTCTTAAAATAACTTTTGGGACATAACTTGGGTGCATAATTGCGCGGATTCGGCAATTTTCAGGTGAAAATTTTATCGCTGCGCTGCAAATGCGGAAATACGTGCCGAAAATAACGTTCCCTAAATGCGATTCTCCCGGATCCTATAATAGACCCATAGAAAATGTCTTGACACTAAATACCCAAGGTTTCCGCGACCCACCCCCGTCCACTTACGAACTCTCCATGAACACCTATATGATTAATTCAAATAAACCTTACATCCTGAAATACGTTTTTACCGTCTCGTTTTATACCGTCGATCATTGGCCTATATGCATTTTAAAGTTATCCACTTCCAAATATCCAATTGTTTTTTTTATCAAATTTGCATGAAACATGTGGTTTCGGAAAGCAAAAGTTGCTTGGTATGGGTTCCGCGCTTCGCGCGAGAGATAGCGTCACTCCACTCCCGCGTCACTTACTATTTGAATTCTCTGCGACACTTTAACCCATCATCTGTTTTTACTTTTTAATAAGCACCATTTACCATATCTATATTTTGCTATAGTGAATCACTTACAATTTCAATAATTCTATCAATTCGCATGAAAATGTGCGTTTGAAAAGTGAAGATTTCAAGGGACCCCCCCCCCCCCCCAGCTTTGCATGAACGACAATGGCCGCCAGCAACAATGTCCATCGGACTTGTTTGCATACGCCCCGGCTCAAAAAGGCATAACATTTCCCCGTTTAAATACCTTTCTTCGGATATATCCCTGGCGGAAAATTACTTTCCCCAGATATTTTCTGAATTACACCAAGCTCATACAAGGCCTCTCTGGTGTGCAAAAATCACGAAAGAATATGGTTTTGGGGTTTTTACGTAGAAAGGGGTAATAAATTGCAGCAATTACTTGCTTAGGGTAGAGAAGACAGATAATTGTTTAGGGTATGCAAATTGCGCTACTGATACTTTTTTTTTTTTTTTTTTGGGGGGGGGGGGGGGTTTTTTTTTTTTGTTTTTTTTTTTGGGGGTGTTTTTTTTTGTTTTAGGGTCGCAAATAGATAGTCCTTGTTTAGGGTAGCTAATTGCGCTGCTGATACGTTTTTAGGGGTGAAAATTCCGGCTTCGAAAATACGATTAGTGCTTTTGTGATTGTTTGGACACGGATGATACCCCCTTATCATTGAGAAGTGGCCCCCCCGGAATGTCAGCGCCCAGCACGGACGACTGGTTTTGAATTCTTTTCACCCCCTTGGTACGATGTGTTTGGCGCTGTCCGCACAGGTGATATGGTTTCTCATCATACTTTCATACATCACCTAAACCAATACAGCTTATACGACAAAATAAATAGTCAATACCCCTCATAGATGGTCCAACATTTTTCTTAATAGTTTGAAGCACATTGGGATAAATATTTGTCTATGTAGGCGCGAAACTGACTTATTGATAGATTAAGATGTCTTTCTTCCATATTTCACGTAATGGATAGGACCCAAAACTTTTTCCCCAGCTCCTATTCACGCGAATCGAGTATATTTCAATCGGAAAAATCGCAATCTCATCATAGTCCGCAGTTCACACTCCATAGAAAACGTTTTACACAATTTGGCACTCGCCAGTGGTGGCAAAGCAACATCCAGAAAGGGAGGGATAAGACCAAGGTCCACCAAGAATAAATTAACGCCCAGCACTGAGTAAAGTGCACAAGTCGTTTTTTGGTTTTGTTCAAACTGGAAACCCCATATGGAGTTTTCCCATCTGTCCCTGTGTGTCTTGTCTGTAGTCCGAAACGTGCGGTATAGTTAGTGGCGCGTGCAGCCCAATCCCCACCTCCCACGTGGTACCAGACTATAGCACGGTATGGCACGCTCCACGTATCAATCATGGCGAGTTTTCCCGCGCATGTCGAGTTCACGCGCTTTGTGTATGAGTTTTCCTCGCCATATGTCTAGTGGGTGGTGTGTGCAGCGTTATATGTCGAGTTTTCCAGCGCTATCTGTCCCGTTTGCCCCTCTATACATCGATTTGTGCTCTCTATCATGGTGAGGTTTTGACATAAATCATTCCATTTTACGCTCCACGTATCAAAATCATGGCGAGTTTACCTGCGCATGTCGAGTTCACGCGCTTGTATCGAGTTTTTTCCTCGCCATAGGTCGAGTGTGCATCGTTATTGTCGAGTTTACAGCGCTATATTCAGTTTTGGTCCCTCTATACATCGAGTTTTGTTCTCTATATTGTGAGTTTGACATTAATAATGTCCAGCTTTCAAATTCTTTTGACCTGTTTTTTCTCAACATGAGGACAACCTCGACATGATTTTTCGGTGTATGTTAAAAAAATCATGCGAGTTGCCTCATGTTGAGAACAAAATCATGGTCGAGTTTGCTCTGTTGAGAAAAAAATCATGGTCGAGTTTGCTCATGTTTGAAAAAAAATCTTTCCATTGGCTCATGTTGAAAAAATCATTGTCATTTTTTTAAAACGCGGCCTGATTTTATTCTGGACACCCCCTCATTATTTCGGGACATGATTTGATGAAACTCGGCACATCTGAACTCGACATATAGCGGGTAAACTCGATATACAGCGCATGAACTCGCCATGATTTTGATACGTGGAGCGTGCCTACACATGCTTACTGGTGTTGTTCCAGCCCGGTTAACGAACTGAGTGTCCCCCATGAGAGAGTGTCCTAGCTACATAGCACCATGTACGGAATAAACCGTGACCTTGTACACGATGCCATTTGGGTAGCAGTGCTGAAACACATGATGCATACAACACTCAATGGAGAACACAATAACCAGATGGGTAGGACCAAGGGGGTGAAACTCATTCAAAACCAGTCGTTTCCGTGCTGCGCTGACATTTTGAATATTGCACGGAATAAATTATCGTTTGGGTGCGTGGATACAAATACATAATGTCAATTCGATCCACACCTCCGCCAAAATATCATTGTTGGTGTTGGGTGCTATTGGTTGGTTTGTTTTTTTAAATTTTGTCCTCCCATGGCCACGCAACGATGAATGACACATCAGTCTTCTTGAATTTAAAATAAACCGCCTCAATGAATACACTTTCACCTAATCGCGCATTGCCATTATGAGAAAAAAGAGTAGCTGAGCACAACTGTCCGGTACCTTTTATACACCTGGCCACCCTAACACATACATTAATTTTATCACTACCGATTAGTGTCTATGCAAAGCGGCCCACAGTATGGGGAAGAAGCGGAGGCAGCCATTGCTTTCTATTGTTGGGACTCTATTTTTCTTGTGTCGGCAAAACATGGCGAGACGGTGAATTTCTAAAGATTACGTACGTTTTGCCTCTCATCTATATAGAACCTCTTTGGGTAGGACACTCCGTCACACGGACGCTGTAATTATGACACCGTTTATGCTTTTGAAGTATTGCTTATTCCTACTGAGCAGTTCCTAGCGACTTGAGCTTTGGATATCGCCGGGATAGCCTGCGTGACTAACGGGGAAAGATGTGTACCAGGCTTGGATACGGCTGTGTTCAGCATAGACGTAGTACCGGTGTGAAAGCAGATATAGTCCGGCGGGAGCCACCGTCCGGGCCCATAGACGAGAACGGAATAAAGCGTGAAACTAGTTACGTGAAGAGTCAACTGAATCGATTGGCCAAAAAAAAAAAAAAAAAAAAAAAAAAACAAAAAAAAAAAAAAAAAAAAAAAAAAAAAAAAAAAAAAAAAAAAAAAAAAAAATAAAAAAAAAAAAAAAAAAAAAAAAAAAAAAAAAAAAAAAAAAAAAAAAAAAAAAAAAAACAAAAAAAAAAAAAAAAAAAAAAAAAAAAAAAAAAAAAAAAAAAAAAAAAAAAAAAAAAAAAAAAAAAAAAAAAAAAAAAAAAAAAAAAAAAAAACAAAAAAAAAAAAAAAAAAAAAAAAAAAAAAAAAAAAAAAAAAAAAAAAAAAAAAAAAAAAAAAAAAAAAAAAAAAAAAAAAAAAAAAAAAAAAAACAAAAAAAAAAAAAAAAACAAAAAAAAAAAAAAAAAAAAAAAAAAAAAAAAAAAAAAAAAAAATATTGTCCCATTGTGCCCGGACTCTGAGTACGGCCGGACAATCAATTACTTCTACGCCGGTGTGAAAGCAGTATAGTCCTGTGGAGCCATATGCCGGGCTCCATAGTACTATTAACGGAATAAAGCGTGAAACTAAGGTTGCGTAAAGAGCCAACTGAATCGATTGCCCATTGTTCTCCTCCATTGTTCCCGGACTATGGAGTACGCCTGACAATGGTTACTTCTACAACACCGGTGTGAAAGCAGATATAGTCCGGTAGGAGCATGCCGGGCTCCATAGACGATACGGAATAAGCGGAACTAATGTTGCGTAAAGAGTCCACCGAATCGATTGCCCTAATCTTTACCATAGGGGGGTGTTCCCGACTATAGTACGCCGGACAATGGCTACTTCTACAAACCGGCATAGTTTTGGTGCGCGGCCTATCTACCACATCGGTTTGACTCAGCAGGTTGGCTCCGAAACGATACCGTTTTTGGTTTGAGATGCAATTACACGTAACACCTGTCCTACCTATTGTCTACTTGATGTGAATGAATTCACGTAACTGTATTGTAGTCTACATATACTCTGTAACCTAGAAGACAAGTAATCAATACACTCCACACCAATCTCACACGGAATGCCTGGCATTTGTCCGACATTATATGACCAGTAATTTGTGTATCCAGTGTAAGAGATTTGTTTTGTTCTCACACCACGCGCTTGTTGTCATCCAACGCGCCGCATTTAAGACGGCGTCCAAGAGTGTATAAGCGCTTTTGTAGTGAGACGCGATAATGCTGTGCAGCGCATCGATTAATGTACTTTGTACTTCGAAGTTTATGCAGTTATAGTAATTTGGCGCACATAGCCCTTGTTGCTGAAAGCGCCATTCAATCTATCAACCAACCAACCATCCAACCACCAACCAACCCTGTGTTTTCAGTTGTCTAATCCAACCTGGCGATAAGACATCTCTGTTCTACAGCATTGCGATTTGGATTTCTTGCATGTGAAAAAGGCAGAGACTTAGGACCATGGGGGGGGGACCATCCCATAATCTGTTTGAACGGTACTTGTTCCAATTGAGCGTGTTTGTGTGTTCTCTACTTGAGAACGCCACTTCCATACTCTCACCACCAAGTTTCGTGGGAAACAAACTTGCGGTTTTGACGGTGAATCGATAATGCATATTGTAACTGCCCTAATTCACTACTGTGCTATAGCGGTAAAATATATTTTTTGAGGGGGGCACGCATGGTGTATATCTTTTTAGACCGTCAACTTACACGGATTACACTATGCAAACCCTGAGTGAAACTCGAACGGCGCTTTTTGAATAGAGATTTAGAAGTTTCTACTTCACTCATGGTCTTCTAACAAAAAGGCGCTCGTTCCCGACATACTCGCCATTCACCTCCATTCACGCGTGACTCGAAGAGCTTGTGTGAATGTTAAAAATGTAATTAAATATTGACCTTTGAACCATTTTGCTAATTACTCCTGAACGAACCACCCACAGATCGGGCAACTATACCTTTTCTGAATCGTATGACGAAAGAGAAACACATTGGTGAGGGTTTTTTGCAACAATATAATCAATTTGATATTTGACCCCTGTACAAACTTCAATGGCTCCCTCTGGCGAAAATGACACTAACAATTTCACAACAGTTGGAAGTGATTCGCTATGATGACCTTTAACCTATAAAACTGAAAATCAATTTTGGCCACAAACAGAAGTAGATCTCCGCCTCCTGACTACACGGATATCCGAAGAAAGGTATTATTTTAGAAAGTATTGTTTCAAGGTGCCCCACTCTCCCCGCTTACGTTTATCCTCTGTTTGATCAACAGTTTCCGACTATTATAATTCTAACTACGGTTAAGGACTTTGATGGCATAAAATTCATCACAACTCCGTTTGCAGATGACTTTGGTGGATAACTAGACATAAGAAACTCATCAGCGCCACATGACCGTATTTCCAGCCATACCTCTTCCTATGTCTGTTAATCAGGGCGCCCCGTACCAGGGGGGGGGGGTGCTGTCGCACAAGGCAAAGGTCTACCCCTTTTTGATTGATGGTTTGATAAAAGGTCCCAAATTTAGAGAAATATTGACAGAAAGTCCACTTTCTGTGATGCCATGTTCAAAAGTCCAAAAAAAGGACTACGCATTTTAGGGGTTAGGTCCACTTTTACCAACTAAAGGTCCACTTTTTCGGTAAAAAGGCCCCACTTTGTCGAAAAACGGTCACTTTTTCGAAGTCCCGCACACCCCCCAAAAAAATCCTGCAACGGCCCTGCTTTGAATCTTAATCTTGCCAAATGCACTTCACTTTCTGACGGATCTCCCACGTCGGTCTTATTCAAAATTGATGGGACCGATGTCTCTACTGTTGAGAATGAGCCTCACAAATTATTGGACTCGTTATCACTTGGTAATACTCTACTGATCTTAGTTCCAAACTTGTACCGCCCTGGAAAATATCATTCTCTGTAATCATGTCGGATGTAAAATTCAATTTATCCTATATTTCGTATGCCTTCTCTCGTTTTCCATTTGACTTCATGACCGAGACCTCTGTTCATTTCACTAAAAGCACTGACGTTATTTCAATTCGCTATCTCAAAATGTTTTTGGGATATCTAGGCCAGGACCGCGTGCGTTCACTTATGCGTATGTCTGAAACTTCCGCTAACATTTCCGACCTATATCTTGAATGTCACGGCACGAATCATCTATCCATCAAGATTCAAGTGATGCGCTCGTGAACGTTATGTTGATTCTCGTCTTGATAGGAGAGTAAGAGGACCTGTAAGAGATAGCTGGTGTCCCTACCATAGTGTGTGAATTTCCTAGTCATGCTCTCGGTGACACACACAATACTTGCAACCTTGCAAGGTGGGGAAAGTCGGGGAAAGTTATTTTCTAACAAGGTATTCAATAGCAAGAACAAAGAACGTTACCCCTTTCGTGATCCACTACCTCGTCCCCCCGACTTGCCTCAAAAGTTGAGATTTTCATATCATCTGAACCTTTAACATTAGTTCATGTGTGCCAACATCTTACGTGCAATTCGTCGTGTTTGTAAAATCGCGATTTGTCTTTTCTGTTGTAAACGGACAAATTATAGCACGGTGGCCATGGGACCGTGGGAACGAGCATTTGCTCATAACAACAAAACCACAAAGTCAGGATCAGCTAACAACTGTGAATAGCTTTTCTCAGATAGCTAGTGAACAATGGAACAAAACAAGAATGTGCTGGAATCACGAAATGCACCTTATAACTGCAAGGTTTTCCTGGAACAAAGGTCGTTATACCTATCGTCCATAAACAGTATTTTAAGATATATTATTTCTGTAGAACATCTGCTCTTGCCAATCATCTTTTCATGATATTCCCGGTGACGCCGTGGGGCAGGAGATATAGTCCTCCGGCCAACAGTCCGGGAACAATGGTTAACAATCGGGCAATCGAGTCAGTTACTTTTCACGCAAATAGTTTCACGCTTTATTCCGTTGTCGTCTATGATACCCGGCCTATGATACCTGTCGGACGATGATTACTTTCACACCGGCTTTGCCAAGTGTACCAACAATAATGCTCGCCGGTCTTAACCTATTCCCGATTGGTTATTGGAAATATCAAAATAATTCTCATTTAGAGTTGAACCGGCCCCTTTGAGCATAGTATTGACAAAGCTCACAATTTTAATCTGCAATAAGATGCCTCCTCTGGTTCGAATATTCAAATACGACCTTGACGTCTATTTTACTGCACTAGAGATAGGCTTCAGCGGCTTCTTTCCCAGGACAACTGTCAAAGGCTCAAGACACTTCTTTCCGCTGTGAATGCTCTATCTCCTTTTAAACGAATTCACAGACAAATTTCCAATTATTCGTCATTGCCGCCCATTATGTCTGGATCATGATTCCCAGTTTATAAATAATCGTTTTAAGTATTAAAGTTTTTTTATAACATAAAAACTTTTTTTCTATAACGTTGCGGATTAAAACGCACCTTTCTCTATTTTTATGTACATGGGTGGGTGTAATGTTCCAATCTAAGGTATTGTGCTCTTGGCCAGATGCCTGCCTGATAAGCGAATTATCACGGTGACGATTTCCTGACGGCACGTACTATAAGAGGCAACAGCGCTGTGATCTTTAATGAAATGGCGCTTTATAAAAGCCATATATTATTATTATTAGTTATGTTGGTCTGCCCTGCAGGACCCTTAATAAGGGCCGTCCTGGGCTATATGTAGTCCTTTTGTTAATGTGTTTTTAATGCATTTGTTAAATAAAGTTCATGAATGATGACTTAACCATGTAAATCATTTCGGTGTCATTGGTTTGACAGTTCTGGAACTTATCCGCACGTTGGTGAGTGTCTTGCCTTTCACCATTCACATGAATGTTCCACAAATGCCGGTTTATGTTACCTCTGTTGTGAGAAAACTGACTGCTTTCTTCCTTATGAAATGAATTGTTTTTCATTTTTCAACTTCTGCAATTACAGGTCTTGATATACGGGGTCAACGATCATGGTTCAACAGGGGTCCAATGTTTCTCAACTCACGTTTGTTGAACTACGTCTCTTCACCCGATTTTAAATCCATATTTTGCCTAGCCACAATCAATGTTTCTGTACGAAATCAAATATTTACACTCTGCCATCCAGAGGCCCAAACAAGGTAATTGTTCCCGGTCCATGACATTCGGTCACATCGACCCTTTTAACCCGTAACTCCATAACAGATCCGTTTTATGCTATTGCAAAACATATATTTTTCCTGCTGTAATCGTGTGAATTAGATAAATAATTTTGCCATGCGTTTTAATAATATGATGGATTAATATGTCAAATTTGACCCTGTGGTGGCAGGTATGGCCTTTGCATGACCACACATAATAATAGCCTATGTGGAATTCCGAATTGCCAGAAGATTAAACAGCTTATTGTTCACAGTTTTCCCTAACTACCGCTGAAACTAATAGGTTTACTTTCTCACAGCAGGATAACCCTTTTAGCCAATGGTTTTTGTCGCCAGGCCATGGTAGGATGTCAACTGGTCATGAGAGGATGAAAATCGCCATACTAAGTTGCACAAAATATCGTATTGTATTATGCAAGGATCCTTTCATAGTCTGAGGTATTTTTTATTCATGAGGTTAAAATTAAATGATAGCACAATTGTGGTTCCAAAACATAATGGCATAAAAATGAAATAATGAAAAGGACCCTTACGAAATGACTTCCACGAGTTTGAAAACAAAATTTGATGTTTACACATTCTGTAAACCAGTAAAAACAAGGACGAGTTCCCCGGGGGGGAGGTGGCAAGTTTTTGTGGCAATTTCCTGGAACAGAAAAGCAGGTGTTCACATCCCCCTGACAGAATTTACGTGTATCAGCATGTTTTGCGACACAATCCAAAAGCATTCAGACTCGGGATTCAGGCATTGTACTTTAAGCTTGTATTAAGATATTGATCTGGCATTTAATGAAAGGTGGATTAGCCTGGATTAGCACCATACAATAGCACTGGTCTGTGAGCTGAAGACAACATGCTTTTCAAGTTGGGTAAATGCTGGCAGTATGTCAGCATCTTTGTTCCGCACTTGCCACACACTGCACCTTCCCCCCCCCCGGAAGTCTTCCTGTTTTTACTGTTTTTTACAGAATGTAAACATCCAAATTGTTTTTCAAACTCGTGGAATGATTTCAGTAAATGTCCCTTTTCTTATTTCAATTTTTTTTATTCATGCATTTGTCCGTTTAAATCAATTTTCAACAATGTCCTGGATACCCAAGGACGCCTCTAAAACTGGACGCTTATTTTCATTGAGTCCATTTACCGTCCAGACCTTGTACTGGCCATTAACTTCTATGAAAAGATAAACTCCCGGGTACTATCCGCTAAAAGGTCTTCTCTGAGTTGGACCCCCCCCTCCCACGACAAAACGAGTCTTTGACAAGATTCGTTTCTGCGAACCTCTCTGATTGTTCACCCCTTCCCATCCACGACACTAAAACCGAGTCTCTTGACAAGACTAATTTACCGGACGAATTGGGGCATTCAAAACTAAGTGAAACACGTTTAAAAAAAGTTTGGCAATGTACCTTCTCGGACTAAACACTTTTCTTAAACTGTGCGTTTGTAACACGTTTACAATTTTGGGGATCTTTATTACTTATATTATGTCCTAGGTCAATTTTGACCAAGTTATGACAAAATTTTCCACCCTCTACCCCTGAAGGTTCGTTACGCGCTGTAACCAAAGATGGCATCCACTGTCAATAGAATCCCAGTAATACTCGGTTAGATTTCGGAACCTGCAAAAATAAAGAAAACAAAAATAAATTTCTTCCATCTTTGGAATATAAAACAAAACGAAATTCAATATGACTGAACATTGCTTGCCGGTGTTTACACTTCTGAAACGTGTAATGGACAAATTTGGGATTTGATAGTGGAAAGGCTAAACACTGTAGGATTATTGATATTGCCTTAATGGGACACATTGCATAGAAAAATATTCATACATAATAAAATGAATCCTTACGAACTCACTTCCAACAAATTTGAAACTATTTTGGGTTGTTTACATTTTGTTAAAAGGTAGGAGTACTATATTATTTTCCTTGTAGCTTCACTTCTCTGCCACAGGCAAAAAGCCAAGGATGCTGACATTACTGCCAGCATTTTATAAAACTTGAAAACATGCAGTTATCAGCTCACAGACCAGGGCGGATTTACGGGAGGGCGCACATCGGCGCCCCCTAGTTTTGCATATCGGGTTTTCACACACTAAAATACTGCACCCATGTCGTTCCTGTACAAAATGGCGATGAAAACGTCATTTCTCCTCAATGAGACATCTCAAAAACCGAAAGAGGCTAACTTCGTGCTTGAAGATCATCATAATCTCCTACCCAATCAATCATGACATTAGGTGTAGTTATCCCAAATTTTTCGAGCTACTGGACCGTAAAGACTACTAATCCTGCAATGCACCGTGGACCCTGGAGGTCCCAGCACTTTTTCGTCAGGTGTTCCCTGTAAGACGAACGGTTAAAATAAAATTGGTTTGTCGGATCAAAATAACATATCAATGACAACCTTTTTTTGAATATTCCTACAGATGTTATCTTAATCTTTTGATACAACCATGATTTGAAACCGATCTCCTCGCCATTTCCCTCAGTTTTTAGGGTATACTTAGGCGAGGGGCACCAAAAAACCCACCCGCTCATTCGCAGTTGGGGGCCTGGACGTTACCGGTGTTTCTCCCTGGTTATTTTACTGGTGTGAATCCTAGCACAAAGGGCGCCGGCGCGGGTGCCAATGCCCTTGGATATCTAGAAAAACTTACTTTTTTTTGAGGGCGCCGGACGCCCTGTAGATCATTAACTGTGCCGTACACTAGGAACCAGATTTGTGGCCTGTTTTAGTGCCCCTATGGATCTGTAGGAAATGCTTTTTGCCGCCACGAGCTCCGCGCCCGGTAGATATCTATTAAACTGAAACTTGCCGCAGCACACTAGAAGCGTTTGTTTGGCGCCCCTGTAATCTATTAACTGCCGCACACTAGAACCGTATGTTGCCTTTTAGTGCTCGATAAACAATTCTATGATGGTTATAGGCCTAACCGCCCCCACCGCTCTTCAGAATTTCAGACAGGAGGTTGTTGACAAGTTAAAAAAGATCATTCTAGGTGAGCTTGGTACTATAAATATCTTGGTTTTCCAAGTCATATTTGTGTAAAGTGTGTGGTACCTGAAGAACACGTGAGATTGCAAAATATGTAGTTTCCCATGATGTCATTAATGATGACATTGTGTATGATCCAATTGGCCAGTGCTTAGGCAATCTATTTTTGGGTATTGGGAAATACTAGCTGTGAAATAACTGTATATAAGGGGACTGCAAATTAAAACTTGGCCAGCGCAGCATTATCACCAGTGATGTAGATTGGTGCAGTACCATTGCTGATATTTTGGATACCAACAGAGCTATGAAAGTTGTGAACGTCTTTTCTACTGTCATTTTTAAGCTTAAAGCTTCAGTTTTTGGAATAAAAAGATATACGTTTGTGGTCCGATTAATTGTCTTGATAATTTGGGTAACTTATACCTTAACTTCAATGATATTTAACTGTTTTTTTCTCTCTTTGTATTTTGTTTCCATCTTTATTGTAATTTTGGTCAGCACCCTTATTTCCCGTGTGATCGTAATGTTTCATTTGTATGTTAATGCCTTATCAAATTAAGTTTCATCATTATGTTGTTAATGTGTAATTAAGCATGGGTGACACTAATTACACGCCATGCGTTTTAAGTGGCATCCACATCTCTTGCATTGTTATATATTTTATCTAAAATCAATTTTTTGTTCTATTAATATTGTTCATATTTTCTATTGTTACAATATTTATATTTACTGACATGTGAATGAGATGGAAAATACAACATGAACCTGAACTGAACCGAAACCTAAAAGTGGAACATTTGACGAGGACAGACTCTAGGGTGGTATCATTGGATTTTACGCAGAATAATAGTGTGTCGAGGACAAACCACGTATCTTGATCTCCTGGACAAACTTATCGTCAAGATGAACAAAGATTCCCATGGATGTATATTTTCCGTGGATTTATATAACTGGCATGCTGTTTCATTTTGGAGTCTGCACTGTGAGACATATCATCGTTGAACTGCAACGCTGCTTTCATGGTGAACTTTAGTCTCTATGATTTGTTGTTTCATATTGTAATTGTGTTTTGGACAAATCAAAACAAACAGAAAAAACCAAAGAAAGTTAAAAGAATTTTTTTTAATGTTGTCAAAAAAAAACATGCTAGAACCATTGTAAACTTCTGGCAAGGATTGTTCAACACCTTGATTTTCCGTGGTAGGGAAGTGCCTGAAAATCTTGATGTTTTTACAGACATGTAAACATTCAAATTGTTTTTAAATGTGTGTGAAAGTGATTCATTAAGCGTCACTCCTATATTTCTGAATAATTTTTCTATAAACTGGTCCTTTTAAGCAATAGAAGCAATTCATAGGTCCTAATTCACGTAGAGTAGCATAAAAATCAGTATTTTAAGAGTAAGTGTGTGTTTGTATTTATTGTGATTTTTTCACCGATTTATTGATTTACTGATGTATTCAAAGAGGACCACTGCACATTTGAAAAATAGTGCGCCCTCAAGATTTTTCAAAATTTTTTTGATGGTTTTAAAAGCTTAATATACTATACACACAATGGCCAAAAGTATTGGTAAACATACAGAAACAAAGCAATTTATATGTTCAAAAATGTTAAAAAATTGATTTAAAATTGTACCCGGAGTTCTTGACTACACTTACGTAATTCATTGCCAAGTTTGTGATTTTCAAAAGATGCTTGTTTTACAGAATCAAGGAGTCGAAAAACGATCAATTTGGGGGTCATGATCCCTAAATATGGCGGGTTAAAGGAATTGCCTAATGATGACTTGCCGTTGGAACTCCAGGAGAAATAC
>JAMKCH010004440.1:0-46028 GCA_023653785.1 Ophioderma brevispina | reverse complement strand
TCGGCATGATTCGTATATAGAAACTATGCATCCTTGCCCAACAAATCTAAAATAAACAGCCTATAAAAGACCATCGAAAGACCGCATCAAACAGGTTGCCATCAAATGATCGTATCTATTATACTCAGTCGTATTGTGCAACCCATATAACAAGGATGATTACACACAATGGAAGCGGTGCAAGGAAGGCATTCCGTTTTATAATTATGTTATTATCAATTTTGTGATTAAAATATTATTTTATTTATGCGTGTAACTAGGTCGGTAACTTTCATAACAGGGAAAGTACCTACCTTCTTTGTAATATCATGCAAGAGGAATATGTAATTCCCATAATGCTGAAATTTGCAAGTGGTATTCCGTTTACATTCTAAGAGATCTTTTTGGGAATATCTACTTTAAATATATCTGGATATTCCAGGTATTGTAGATACAAGATTGCAATTAGTAATTTCGAATGATATCATCATGTAACTTTTCCATACTAGAAATGTTTATACATGATGCTATTGTAATAGCCTTTTTCGTAATTGGAAAAATTGGTTGCGAAGTATATATAGTGATAAGCTTACAAGACAAATCCTTTGCCAGTAATTTTTTTCAATCTGAAGAGTCGCTAGATCTGAGCAGTATTTATATTTGTGTATATAAGGGGGGGGGTCCACATGGACCCCCTCTAAAAGCACTTTGCCAGTGGAATTTTTTTACCAAAAACTCTGGTCATTGATGGGGTACATCAACACGACCACACAACAGGAACAAAATGAAAATCGGTTGTACCGATTCAAAATGGCGGTCCAAAAAACGATTTAAAAATGTATCAAAGCGCTTTTACATTTATTCCGCTGCCACTAATTCAGCGGCCTCACAAATGCTTAAGGTATACTCATAACCTTTGGGCGGCTCTCAATGGACAGTATTCCTAACAGCTCCCCATTTTGCACCTGGTTGGAGAGAAGCAAGCGAGGTAAAGTGCTTTGCTCAAGTGCACATTACATTGTCCTCAGCGGGACTCGAACACAGGACCTTGGGTCATGAGTTGGTCGTTGTTTCCGCTAGACACATGTACCTTCTCTTGCAACGCGCACCCAATTCTTCTGCCAAAAAACGAAAAAAAACACTTTCCCCGAAGGACTTTTTCCAAAAAAAAAAAAAAAAAAAAAAAAAAAAAAAAAAAAAAAAAAAAAAAAAAAAAAAAAAAAAAAAAAAAAAAAAAAAAAAAAAAAAAAAAAAAAAAAAAAAAAGTATGATTTAAGGGGCAAAACAAATTTTGAATAGCGCCACCAAAATGCTTAATTATTCTAATTAGCATAGTAACGCCATGGTCGATTTGATTTTCCCATCAAAATATGACCAACTGATATTTAGGCAATTACATACAATTTGGGGCAAAATAATTTACCGTTAAAAGATGGCGCACGAAAAAAAAAAAATGTTGAGTCCACATGGACCCCTCCCTTATACACTTTAAGTGTTAATCTATATTTGCATCTCTGTTGAGTGAATGCACGTTTGTCTGTTTATGTTTTTCACCTGTTTTTGTTTATTTTGTTTTCTCGCTACAACTGTTAAACCCGCCTTAAAATTAAACACATACAGACCCCAAAAATATAATACAACAAATTAAATTTAGAAGGGTCCCCTCCCGGATAACAGTAAAAGACAAAAATGGTCACATACTTCTATTATATTTCATCGTTTGCTGCTTCCAAAATACATCATTCATATTTCGACAACTGTTCGACGTGAGATTTTTTATAAGCTGTTGGCGTTACATTTGTTTCGTTATTTTATTGATGTTTTAATGAAATCAGTCACATTTCGCCCTTAAGGACATCGTACTTTGCGTTGGCAAGAAATCATGGCCATGCAAGTAATGCCTTTTAACAATAAATATACATTTCACGTCTTGTTATATTTTTTATTTGACGTATTTTATCAAGGACAGCAATAACCTAGCAATATATAACTTCATCAAAAGAGCACGTCTCAACAGTGTCATCTTGAAATTCTGGCCACAAGTTTTCAGTTCGCCCATAGCCATGATGTTAATTATCTCGAATTCTTTAGTGGGGCGTACGTGTTCAGCCGATCATCATCATCATCGTCATTTTTCATCCTCATTTTCAATCACCAATCATCATCATCATCATCATCATCATCATCATCATCATCATCGTCATCGTCATCTTTGTCGTCGTCGTCGTCGCCGTCGTCGTCAATAATTGTATTCTTTTGCCTCATGGTTTTTTTTAAGTGCAAAACAGAATCCGTACGGGATTTGCTCAATACGAAATAAATGATTGCACTAAAGAAAAAATCTCTGCTCATCCTTATTTCTTTATATTCTATATGAATATTTTTTAATTGGCGAATATAGCCGTACCACGTAGTGAACGTGCATAACTTACAATGTCACAGGTGTTGGCTGCCTCATTCCACTCATTGTCTTAGCGGAACGTGAGAGTGGCGCCCTGTATACCCATCACCTACACTTTAGACCTGTTCTTGACAAATCTTATTCCGATCTTCTTCTTCCCTCTTCCTCTATTTTAGCCAAAAGTGCCCATTATCCCATCATTCTTTCCGTCATTACACTTGGTTTTTCCTAGTTTTTTTTTGTGGACACGCTCATACATAGAACGGCGTATTAGTCCATTATGGCACTATATGAATTATTATTGTATCAAGCATATTAAGCCTACAATTTGTTGCACTATTCAAAGGGTCAGCCAGTCAATTTGGTACATATTGCAAAATTACTACGATTCGTACAACCCTTTAAAGAGTTAATCAAACACTCAATCCGCGTTGCCTTTTTATGACAACATCATATCAACCCCTCCAAGTTACAATTCAAACGTGTCTTTATAATACTCGCGAGTTGTGAACACACATTCTACGAAGTAGACAATATTAACGCCCTGCGGGCAAAAGTAAATAGTAAAAAATAGTAAATGTGGGAATTACCCGGGTATGCGCCACGCGTCGTCCGCAAGGACTCGGTTTCCCTAGCGGCTTGTGTCAAAAGTCTTACAATATTTGAAACGTGTGGCTGCATGATAAATATTGCAAGAACTACCAAGCGCTTTTTCATAATGAAAATCATAATCCGTGTTTACCAAAAAGAATATTGCACGAAGAAAAATAAAATATGTTTTCTTTGTAATTAACCTCACTAAAGTTTGTTAAGAATTTTGATTGTGTCTCATTGTGTGTGCGTGTGTGTTCGTGTGGTCTTGTAACGTGTTCGATAGGGGACACTGCACTAGTCCGACGCCCAAACCTATTAATCGAGGACACGTGTGTTTTCATGTTCCCGTTTCAGTCTATTATGAGCCAAGTTGACTCTCTAAATGAAAACGAGTGAATTCACCGTTTAGAGTGACCTACAGGGCCCACTCTAGCAAATTGAATTTCCACACCTTTAAAAAAGAACACTTTTTGGGTCAAATTTTATCTGAATAATTGACAAAATGATATCATTTTTCATTTTTTACTTATAAAGAGTAAATTTGAGCCAAAAATTAGGGGTCTGGTTCAGGAGTAGGGCTAATTTATCTGAGACAGTTGAACAAACCTGTGGGCCAGTTTCGGCTATCCGGATATCAAAAAAGTGCAATTGAAACTTGAAAACCCTTCAAGACATTTCTTTATTGAAAAACGGAAATAAAGAGTAGGTGAAGTGCTAGTCTTGTGATATAACATTTAATTTAACTTATAATGTCGCAAGCTAATAAATACATGTTAGCATTGGGAAATTCAATTCCAACAGTCTTGTTGTATCAGCTTTCTCCAGGTTCAGCAGAAGGTCGAACCATAAAAACACCAGTGTTGAAAGCAAACGGAAGACCTTTGAACCCACCATCCTTTCTTATGCTTTGTTGAACACTGCTTACTTCATTATGTTCCTACCTGGCATCTTGGAGGCAGTGGGGTATAAGGGAAGGGTAAAGTGCCCTCCAAATTAGAGCGTTGTCCACAGATTTGTCCCTCAACAGACTTGTAGACTGTTACATTAGTGTCAGCAGTCAAATACCACAAATTTCCTGAATTATGTTCCCTCTGAGAGTGAAGTCCCTCATTAACCCACACAACATAATAAGTTGGTTGCTTTCATGAAAAAAAATATATATTGATTAGTTTCATGCATGATAATACATTTCACTCTGATCTGTACAATATCTTTGTTGAAAAGGGTTTAATCCCACAAGGATGCTACAGCCTTATACCTTTAGTTCTTGAACCTTCCGGTGAGAAACTGGCCCAAGTGGTACTTTATCCTTTGTGTTCAAACTGGACAATATCTTCCGAGTAGCTTAGGGTCCATCACATTGGATGGAATAACGCGATGATTTAGCTTCGGATCTTGTCTAACAAATAAAGTCAAAATATCTGCAAAATTGCAAATTTATATTTTTTATAACTTTTAGTTGGTGTATAGTTTTTATTGGGACAGCGGTTACGATCAATGAAGTGAGAGGTTTAGGGTACCCTTCCTTTTTTCCCAGCTAAGAGGCACCCTTCCTTTTTTTAAGCTAAGAGGTACCCTAGCTCACTGACCTCCCTGTCCCTCGCTCTTTTCTCTCTCTCTCTCCATAACATTTAACGAACGGTAAGGAGTCTTTCGTAAAAATATGGATTTTATTTTCCGTGGCATTTTATGTTAAAAGGTAAATGGCTCTGATTATTCTTTCTGTTTTATGTGGGTTTAAAAAAAATAAACTATTGGACTGAAACTGACTGTTGATTGATAAAATAGGAAGAAGAAAGAAAAAAGACACATAACGATGATGGGGTACTCAAAATAACTTACGTGTAAGATAGACTCCCGAAGGGGTCCACTCTCTATTTTTTTTAATGTTTTTATTTTTATTTTTTTTTTCACCCTACCATGCGGTGTTTTTTTGCTCAAATGATGGCGAGCCTGACCAGGTATGATTTCAAAGAGTTTTAGTGCCACTGGGGGAGCTACATGAAAAATTCACACAGAATGAAATTTCACACACAAATGAATGAGGCATTTCACAAACAATTGCAGGGTGGTGGAGGAGGGATTTACCAATGTTATGGGAGGAGTGATTTTTTGTTTGTTGGTACGTGGTGTGTTATTTTGTTTTGGCCTGAAGTGCATAACAATTTACTTCGTATCTGAAGTCATATGCAAAAATAGGGTATATGTGTGTAACGTTACTCCGATGGAAGTCACACAAATAGTGAGATAATGTAACTTATATTAGCTTACATAGGTTTTAAAAGTGGCTTTGTGGTTTACCAATGCAACGTTGCAAAATCACCATTTTAATACCATACGTTATCCATTTTTTTGTTCAAATATCATCAGAGACAATTTCAACTGTCAAATTGTTTATCAGGAGTCCCTGACAAAATTTACTCGCAGAGTTACTAAATAAATGTCTTTTATGGGCTTAATGTTATGAGGTTCAAAAAGCAAGAATTAAAAAAATGACGTATCATCCCGTATGCATAAGTCATTTAACGAGGATGTACGTGAGAGATGTACGAACATTAGGTGATTGTGGTTATACATATTCGGTGATTTCTTTTAGGACAATCATTTTAGAAGTGGGCCGGTAACGACAGAAGTCGATTTTTAGAGTGATATCGAAACTACCTTACAAAACATATAATACTGTCATACTGGTGGTAAACGGTGAAAGTGCCTTTCAAAATGGGGTCTGAAAACTGACTTATTCCTCAAGGAATAGGAATATGTGGATTTCGACCCAGTGAATTGCCTTCCAGCTATGGTCCTCTGTGATTGTCGCTAGAGAAGCGGAAGAAAGTGTGGATTTGGAATCTTGGCCCATAGACTACGTGTACGCTTTCCATATATGTACCACAATATAATAAACTACTTGTTAGACTCAAAGGTTTTAGAACGACAATAGGTGATTGAGTGTTTGGTTCAAACTCCTTAATTTATTTATTATTTATTTGTTTATATTTATTTACGATCTATTTATCTTTGTTCTTATGGTTTTTTGCGTGAAAGATAAATCCAATCTTTTTGCTTAATATGAAAAGATTACCTTATTGTGATATTTTAATCTTGTCACTTAAAAGTTCATTCTGAGAGGCTGTTGGTATCTAGGAAATCAATACGACATTTATGTGGCGCGTATTGAGACTGTAGTCGGGTCCACACGACGTATTACCGTATAATAATTACCGATGGAATAAAACAAACAAAATCCCACTTAATTCCCCTCACGCCTTTATACCCCTTATGTAATCGTCTCACAGGCGGTCACATGAGTCTTCAAGCCAGGGTGCAATGGTTTTGCGGGGGTATAATAATATAATAGGCTGTTTTGATATTAGAGTGTATCGGTGTGCGCATGGCTACAGGAGGCGCTAGCTCTGTAGCCAGGCGAAGCGGATGTCAGGATATTATGTGTGATAGAGATGACTTTTTGCAGGGGAAGTTTCTGGAGTTTGAGTTATGCACGTTATTTACAGAAGCAGGATGATGTGAACTTCATATTTTTTCTTTCTTAAGTTATAATGATATTACTAAGATCTTTTGAACAAAGGTTTAAAAAAAAGATGATTTTTAATGTCAAGGGGACCGAGACTGCCATAGTAAATGCCACGAGCGTTTCACAAATGACCGTTTGGAAATCTCCCAAATGCCCAAATCGAGCAGATCGGTCCTACCCTCCTGTACAGAACCAAATGTATAGTCTCATTTCTTGATCGATTACGCTGTCACAACAGAGATACAGAATCCTTGCTGCTTTCCCGTATTGTAGTTATAAAACGGAACGAGATGATAAATATTTGTTTGTCAATGTCCAGGTCCAGGTCACGGGTCAGGTATCAGATATCAGTGGCTTTCGGGGGCGACCGATATGTATAAATCCGACTATGTTAAAATGTCCCCGGTTAAATCAGGTCTGTACATGACCTTCTTCCCAAAGTGCTATTATTTTTTTTCCAAAAAAGACACGTTTGTGTATTTATGTATAAACAGTTACAAATTTTACCTTTTCCCTACTGATTCAAAAACGACGTCCGATGACGATAATCGGTTGTTTTTTTTTCCAATGTAAGGGATACGTACGTCATTTTACCTGAATGGGTCCCCCCGAAGGCAAATAATAACCCAATCAATGCCGTGACGGTCATCAAATCTTTATTTTTTCCAAACATTGCTGTTTATTCCCAGAATAAAATTCCTTTTTTAAGATTCATAACTCTGTATATTGTTCTTTAATAATTATATCAATGTCCCCGCAAGAAGTGTGAAAAATGGGGTCCATAAGCTCCCAAACTGAAAAACATAGTCACAGCCTGCTAATACCCTTACCGTGACTGAATGAGCAGACGGAGCCCCTTGGGTTTGGTTTTAGTTTCAGCAGGCTTACAGCCACTGCCGCGGCTGCGGGGGTTATGCGTCGAGCAATCCGTGCACTCTCTGCGCATAGTCAGAACAATCATATGCTCCATTAAAAACCGTAACATGAAATGTAAGATTTATTTTGGTATCGAAGTTGAAGCTTTTAGATCCAAAATACAGAATTTTCGCTTATAGTTACACCACAGTCTGCATCTTTCGACTTTTTAATAAATTTCGGTATTACCACTCCCCCTTCCCCTCCGAACGAAGCCCATATGCAGAGTGACATGAATAAAAAATGAAACTAGTAGAATGCACACGTCATAATTATACCCACCTTACACAGAGCCAGGCACATTTTTCTTTATTATACTACCTCTGTAACTTTGTCCTACCTCGGGAAAACAACAACGTAACGGGTGAAAAATATGTACGAATAATGTGTACCCTCAATTATATTCTTTAATCGGCTTGGGGAATTATCACAGCTTTTGATATGCTCCCTCTTATTATTATTATTATTATTATTATTAGTATTTAGCTTCGGTCACGCGTCATTTAACAAGGAGTGTTGCATTTGAATGACTAGTGTCAAGTACTTGACAATATTTTGTTGTGTAACTGTATTGTGAATCTTTAAACACCACCAGATCTTCATAGAATACTCACTTGTTACTTTGCTGCTTGTTTGCATTATCGTGAGTAAGGTTTCTCAATTAAAAAAACGAATATGTAATGCAGAGATTAGCACATCTTAACCCAATGCCTCTCAGGGGCTATTATGGACGGGTTTTTCTATAATATAGTTGGCCGCTAGGATATTTTAAATCGCGTTTAGGTAGTCTTCCGGGAATAAAGCGACGTACAATCTCTAGAGAACAGTTTTATGTAGCTTTAGCATACTCCGTACGCAGGGGTGCCGGGGGTGCGATCGCGGGTCGGGTCCCCCCAAAAAAAAAAAAAATTCCACAAAAGGGCAAATGTCCACTTTTTTTTGCCGAAGCTTTTGAAAAATGGTCCAAATTTTCCAAAATTTGACAAAAAAGTCCACTTTTGGTGATGAAATGTTCAAAAAAGGTAAAAAATATTTTAAGCGGGTTAGATCTCCTATAGCAAAAAAGTCCACTTTTTTTCAAAAAAACAACCAAAACCGTCCAGCTTTTTCGAAGTCCCCCGCTACCCCCCCCCCCCACCCCAAATAAAATCATCGATGCTTTACGCGGCCCTGAGTACTTAGAACAGTGGTTTCAAAACTCAGCCACCGTCTGCTAGCCGAGTCCTCTCGGTCCTTCCTGGGTTGGAATATAATTCCATGCCTCTATGCATACCAAACTGTCGTAACCGACGGTCCACGCGATGGGTGTTTTTGAACCACCCCTTACAAGTTCCAAACAGATATCAGACAATCAGCTGGTCGTAGAATAAGCCTCATTTGGATAGGAACATTAAGCTATTATTATTTTAAAATGATATTTCATGTATGTTTCCCATTTTGCTTAACCTCCTGGCTTAACAACCCGTCCTTATTACAGGGATGGGGTACATTCCATGTAATTTTCTTCTTCCGGTGCGTTAAAATAGAATGCCGAAACATATTTTCGTAAAGAGCTTCCAGGCAATCATTTTCTCATCTTAGTTTTAGCGGAAATGTGAAGGTAGATAGCACGGGACTTTAGGATGTGGCCGGAGCCACTCAAGACTACTTTATGCTACATATAAAAAAACGGCCCAGTAGGCTCTGAAAACTGTAAAACTATGTACAACTATGTGAAACTCTGTAAAACTAGCCACCTGACCAATGATTTCTGATCATTCCCCATTTCCCTACTTTTTAGCGCAAATTGTAATTTCTGTGGAAAGACCCTTTTGCCGACGCACATCACGGATTTTATGACGACATACTAGGTGTGTTGATATTTATTTGTTGGATCGAATGGAAAGAAGCCTAGAGTAGAACCATAGCTATCCCAAAATCATAAGTATCCGATACTCTATAACGAATTCCCGATGGGTAATACCCCCACCCCCCCTTCGGGTAAAAACCAAATTGTGAAACAAGGGTTAACCCTTTCTCGAAGGTCCCAAAACTTGCAAATATCAACAAAATAACAGTTCCATGCGGGTCAGAGACTGCGCACCTCTGGTTAAGGCCTTGAAAAAATGTCAATAAGGTTGAGGTGTTGCGTGGTATTACAAGGTAATTCAAAAGAACGGTGAAGATCTAAAAAGAACCCTAACAATGTGGGATTTTTTGCTTCTATTCTCTTCCATTTCTTCCGAAACAATTTCATACACAAAAATATAATACCAACACATGGAGACAAGTCGCAATCATTATTCAGTACCTTTTTTTTATCCTACAAACTAGAACGAATAAAAAATGTATCGTATATCTTTTGACTCCATCTTGCCTAATGTGCCTTCGTTTCCTCCATGATGATTTGACGATAAATCAGTCATTGTTAATTTGGTTTAGGGTTATTCCAGTGGCATTCCTTGTAATAATGTATACACTTTGTGATCTACTTTTTGTTTTCCTGTTTGTATAATTTTCCCTCCCTAGTTTCCTGTTTAAAGAGGTATAAAACACAAGCATTGATTTTCTGAATGGCCTATCAACTCTTTTGAGAAAGTTAACATTGTTATCATTTGTGTATATGCCAACCAATGCAATTGCTGTGCGTACTGTTTCTGTGTCATATTTTGTTGTTGCATAGGCAAAACAATCTGATTTCTTGTTACATGTCAATAGCTTGGAATGATAATTGTCATGCTGTCAATTATATTATTTTGACAACTTACAATTAACGCATGGTTTCATCTGCCTAAGGACTAGAGAGATTTCTAAACATTTTATTTTTGCGTTATTTTTTTTATTTCACCACTGTAGCATTCATGTGTTTATTCATTTTTCAATGGTCCATTTATTTTCCTTTAGTGGGGTAACAAAAAAATTGGTTCTGTGGAATTTGTTGGGGTAATTTATTTCCAGTTGAAGGTAGTTAACATCTTGCCATCGCGTTAAAACAATAAATTACAAAATAAGCTTTTCACTATCTAATACCTTCACATACACACAGTGTGGCATTGGAAAAATCGGTTTATTGTCACGTACGTTTTTAAAAGGAAAAAAAATCCACAAAAGGGGCAAAGGTCCACTTTTTGCCGACTCTTTGATCGAAAATTCCACATTTTACAGAAATTTTGACAAAAAAGTCCCCTTTGGTGATGAAATGTTCCAAAAAGGTAAAAAAAATATTTTAGAGGTTTAGATCTACTTAGCAAAAAGTCCCTTGTTCAAAAAAAACCAACCAAAAAATTCCACTTTTTCGAAGTCCCCGCCTACCCCCCCCCCCCACCCCAAAGAAATCATGCTTAGGTCCCTGAGCTTTAGAACAGTGGTTTCAAAACTCAGCCCAGCCGTTTGCTTGCCGAGTCCGCTCGGTCCTTCTGGTGGTTGAATATATTCCATGCTCTTGCAGACAAACTGTCGTTAACCGACGGTCCAACGGCGATGGTGTTTTGAAGCCACCTCTTACAAGTTTCAACAGATATCAGACAATTCAGCCTGGTCTTCGAATTAGCCGCATTTGGATAGGAACATAAGCTATTATTATGTAAAATGATATTTCACTGTATTATGTTCCATTTTGCTTAACCTCCGGCTTAACACCCGTCTTACCGGGAGTGGTAACATGTCGCATAGTAAATTTTTTCTTCCGTCGTTTTAAAATGCGGAACAAGATTCTTAAAGAGCTGTCCAGGCAATCAGTTCTCATCTTATTTTTAGCGGAAATGTGAATGTCTAGCAGCGACTTTTAGGATGTGCCGGAGCCACTCAAGACTACTTTCTGCTACATATAAAAAAATAGGCACATAGGCTCTGAACTGTAAACTAGTACAACTATGTGAAACTCTGTAAAACTAGCCAACTGACATGATATTTCTGATATTCCCTCTTTTTAGCGCAAAATTGTATCTTCTGTGGAATACCCATTTTGCCGACTCACGATTAATGACGACATACTATGTGGTTGATATTTATTTTGGTATCAGTGAAAGAACTAGAGTAGGACCATAGCTATCCCAAAATCATAAGTATCCGATACTCTATAACGAATTCCCGATGGGGGTCATAACCCCCCCCCTTCGGTAAAAAAAAATGGTGACACAAGAGGTTAACCTTTCTCGAGCCACTTGCAAATATCACCAAATAACATTCCAATTGCGGGTCAAGACTTCGCACCTCTGGTTAAAGGCATTGAAAAAATTGCCCAATAATTTACTGTTTGCTTGTATTATCAAATTCAAAAGAACGTGAAGATCTAAAGAAGAAACCTAAATGTGGGATTTTTGTCGTCTATGCTCTCCATTCTTCCGAACAATTTCCATACACAAAAGATAATACCAACACATGGAGACAAAGTCGCAATAATATTCAGTACCTATTTTTTTTATCCATACAAACTAGAACGAATAAAAAAGGTAATCGTATATCTTTTGACTCCATCTTGTCTAATGTGCTTCGTTTCCATGATGATTTGACGATAAATCAGTCATTGTATTTGTTTAGCTAGTTCAAGTGGCCATTACTGTAATAATGATACACTTTGATCTACTTTTTGTTTCCTGGTTGTATAATGTATCCTGCCCTAGTTCTGTTTAAAGAGGTAGAAAAACACAATGCATTGATTTTCTGAAATGTCTATCAACTCTTTGAGAAAGTTAAAATTGTATATCGTTGTGTATATGACAAAAATGCAATTGCTGTGCGTACTGTTTCTGTGCATATTTGGTTGTGTCAATAGGCAAAACATCTGATTTCTTGTTACATGTCAAATATCTTGGAATGAGTAATGGCATGTCAATTATATTATTTTGACAACTTGACAATTACCAGGTTTCTTGCATAAGACTAGAAATTTCTAAACATTTTATTTTTGCATTTATTTTTTTTTATTTCACCACTGTAGCATTCATGTGTTTATTCATTTTAAATGGTCCATTTAATTTTCCTTTGTGTACATTGTTCTGTGGAATTTGTTGGGGTAATTTATTTCCAAGTTGAAGGTAGTTAACAATCTTGCCATCTGCAGTTAAAACAATAAATTACAAAATAAGCTTTTCAATGATCTAATACCTTCACATACACACAGTGTGGAATTGGAAAAATAGGTTATTGTTCACGTAAGTAGGAAAAAAAAAGAATAAGTCAAGGGGAAAATACAGCAAGTTTCATCTGCAAGCCTTTGTATCCTTAACAATGCCAAAACCCCCAATATCTTCACATTTTACAATTTTACTAGTTTATTTCCTATATAATTATGCTAAAAATATCAGCTTGAACTGTAACCTACATATTTCCTTTCAATCATCCATAATAATAACGTCTCCATAACCACAATAGATTTTTAATAACTAAGGAAGTGAAGTATGGATAGAGAGACACCTCACGGCAAGCACTGACATTTTAGGTTGCTATGGAAAGAAAATTAACATTCAAATTTCGATCTACGAGATACAGAACAGGTTAAAAAAGTACAATTTAAAAGAAACATAAGTCACGATGAAAATTTTAAAAAAAATCGACAGAGTACAAAAGAACCAAATAAAAACAGGTTTATCTAGTCAAATACTGAGTTAGTTATGTTAATCATATTGATTACTGTATTCAAGAACATTATTTTGCTTATTTCTTAACACTTAAGTGACCAAGGGGGGGGGGTCCTATGACCCCAAAATTTGTTTCCGCCCGCTGGCGCTTTACGCGGGGGATTTTTCGCCGATTTTTTTTGTAATTGTATGACTTTTATATGCGCTTCTTTTTTCATACCAAAAAATTAAAATCGGCCAAACCTGTTATGAGTTAATTAGTGGGGGTCCCATGGCACCCTCCCCCCTACCTTGGGCACTAACTAAACGGAAGTCATCCTGAGATATTGTTTAATTATCAACGAATCAACGCTAATTTTTTTTATGATATATGTTCACACAATAACATGTAAGTAACAATTGTTGTACCAATTCAAAATAATTAACCCTTTATGTGGCCTGATTAAAACAAAGAATTTCAATCGTGGACTTGCTAAACCGTTACTGTACAAACTCTATGGGAAAATGACGTGTATTGTGCAACAACCCCCGTAAAAAATACAGGATCCTAAAACTGCAGTTTTGTGTTAAATATATGAATTGGGGGCTTCTAGAGTAGATATCACATAAAATAAGTGTTCAAAAGTTTAATGTAAAGCGCAATGTTCATGTGTTTGAATTTTTCCGTCTTTTTGTCCAATTTTGCGCATGTTTTGAAAACAAATTGTATTTTGCCCGTCCTAATGTTGCATCCGAATAACAAATTGTCATTTTTTATTGCCGATTTGGGTTGTGTCTTCTGACTTCTTCACATGGTGTTATAATTTCGTGCAAAAATTCCTTGGGAAAAGTGGGTTGGGCACTAACGGGAGGAAAACCCCTTGGTCACTTCCCAAATTATCATAATACATCTGTGGTTTTTAGAAAAAAATATTTATGCGTTATATTAATGCTTTAAATTTCTTATGCTTTGTCAAATCCTGCATTCGCAAAGTTCTGTTTTTGGGGTGCGTGATTTTTTTTTTTTTCGATATTAAATGCATATTAATTTTTGAGAACTCGTATTACTTCGCTAACGGTACGGTTATATTTCCCCTACACTAATAAATCATATTGAATGAATAGAACACAAACACTGACAAATATCCTGAAAACGGGTAATTTGAAGGAAATGAATAAAGAATGTATTAGAAGGGCGCATTCAGAATACCGAATAAATATTATAGGCCGAGTGAAATTTAAAATGTATAGCCAGATATTGAACATTTTTTATGGCCTTTGTATAGGCGGGGGAAATTGGGTAAAAATTGTAACAAACGTAATCTGGTCATATAATTCCATGTAATTATTTTAAATAAAATCAGAATCGTATGCCTAAAATCTTTTTTTTTTTATCAACCCAAACCATACGGCCAATGGAGGTACCACGAATCTGACCATTTTTTGACCAACAAGCAAGGTATTTGCCCAACACCACTTTAACCCAACAGATTTGCAGTATACTTTCGTAGCATTTCATGGTATTTAATAATGGTAAACCTATATCGCTACGGATCAAAAATTTTAACACCCCTTACGTTTGTCCGATAAACGTTCATTTCACTTGTCATTTGCACATTTTATGATCGCTTGGTTAGCAACCGACCATTTTTGACACAACAGCAAGGATTTGCCCAACACCACTTTACCCAACAGATTTGCACTATAAGTTGCGTAGTTTTCATGGATTAGTACTGGTAAACCTAAAGTCGCTACGCGAGCAATAATGTTTTACAATCCATACGTTTGTCAAGAACGTTCAGTTCAACGTTGGTATATAAGTTAGTAGACTATCCCGTCCTTTGAAAGGACGTTAAAATTTTTAATAATCCTCGGGGTCCCATGTCCAAAGGCCCATTCATACCCAGGATTCAACCTAAACAAACATAATCACAGTCATTTCAAAATGTAAGTAGGATACACATTCCTGACTGCTGAAGACGTCATGAAATCTCTGGGCATCATTGGAATACTTCTTCCCGTTCGATTGGACCCAAATCTAGCGTATGGGCAGTATCCTCTCCTCCAAGAACCTAGACGATTGTTTTGAACATGTTTTAGACTGTAATATCTGTCTCACAACCTCATAACCATTCTGAATACAATTCAATTTCTAGCAAGATAACACCTATATCATGCTAGGGAGGGGGGGGAGGTGTTTAGAGCGGGGGGGGAGAGGGATTGGGGTGGGGGAGATTTGGGGATAGTGTCCTTTCTCAACAGCTTTCCCGAATACCAAGACTGAAAACACAATATATAAAATCGGGTGCCCAAGTCAGAGGTATTCGCCTAACCTTTACGTTGTTTGTAGAAATGAACGAATATAAAAATAACACCAAAATAGCCGTATGAGGTCTTTAAAAAAAAAACATCAGTTTTTTTTAACCAGTATCAAGATTACATACATGGCAAAAGTAATCTTAATTTGATTGTGCTCCTCAGACTATCACTACTCCTGTTTGGCCAAAGCCATCAGTGAAAAAGCAGCTACAATGTGAAACAAACATCTTTAGTAAATCTAAAGCCACGTTACCCTTTTGGGTATCATTCAGACCCAACACGAGATTCTTACCACCTTTAATAAAAGGCGAACTTGCAGAATGCCACCTAAAAGCATTCGGCTTACATTGATCGTTTACACCAATAAAATGCTATTTATACGGCAGCGTGTAAGTGAAGAAGTGTCGTCGCAATGCAATTGTCCTCGTCTTACGTTATCAATCTAAGATTCGATACTCTGTAAGATCGGATGTCTTCTCCAAAAGTAGTAGCGACATATATTGTGAGAAGTGTGTATTTCTTTAGAAAAGCATGAGACTTCGCAAAAAGATTCAAAATCAATTATCGATTATTTTAAGATATGGAACCGTCAATGTCAATTATTTTCTGAGCTCAGACGATATAATTTTGGGTCATTTTGTTCCTGGTGGAAAACGCATCATTTTTGGGTTTTTGCTCCTTAAAAATGTGTTTTAATTGATATATTACTGCATTTAACTAATATACCGGTAAGGAAACTAGAATAAAATTCAATTTTCATTTTTACTTTTCTGATGAAATATTTTGGGTAAAATTGATTTAACAGAATCTGCTGATTAACTTTTTTATGTTGATTATGAAAATATTGGGGGTTGGTTAACCCATTTTCTGGTGCCAGCTGATTTAATGTAATTATCAATTGCCATTTTACGCTCCTTTCCATTCAAAAACAAACACACACCGGGGTAAAGGTAAGGAACAGAGTGGTCCCAAAATGATAGATAGGGATGGCAACCACCCCTCTTTTTTCGGATGAGAAGTACCAACATGCATAGTACGATGCAGGAAGGTCACCGACACATGATTGGAAATTCATAGATAGCTATGGTCCTCCTCTTTCCATTGTTATCGAAAGGAGTACCATGCATAGAATTACGTCAAAATGACATAAAAAAGTCGTATGTCAACAAAACAAGTATGAAAAACTAGTCTCAACAGTTTCAGTGGGAAAACCACAACAAGGATACCCAAAAGTATACAGAAGGATGAGTAAAAACAGCAAAGATAAGATTAAAAACAATGCTCATCCCAACTTGCATGGCAGGAAGAAGTTAAAACCACAAGACATTTTATTTTTAACAAAACTTCAATTTCCATAGACACAGAATAGAATAGGCAGAATTCAAGTTCTGGCCATATATGATAGAAAATTATTAGATTTATATACAAAATGCGTTGTAGTGCTATAATATTGTTTTTGAGTCAGTAAAATTGCAAAATGCCCCACCCTATATCCGGGTGTTTCCATAAGGTGACACCCTTTTCTGTCACCCTATGCATTTGGAAACCTTAACGGAATAACCCACATAAACTATGTGGTTTATTCCGTTAAGGTCCGTTAAGGTTTTCGAATTCATAGGGTGTCAGAAAAGTATGTCAGAAAAGGGTGTCACCTTATGGAAACATTGCATCATAATATTGCATCATAATTGGAATGTCTGTACTTATTTTGATAATAATGGAAAGACAAGCCTCTAAGCTTTCCTGTGGAATAAAATGTAAGGAATCGGGATGTTCAGAAAGGACAATCTAGAGGGGATGCTACCCCTCTTCGGGTGTGTTGTTACAAAAATGGCTCAGATAGACGAAGGTTACGTGTGGAAAAAGTTGTGAAATGATAAACACAAAATCAAAATGGCCTTCAATCTGCTCCAGATCTTAGATCCAAATTACAAAAGTCACGTTATAAGTAAATTGTGCCACGCAAAAAGTAGGCATAGTTACATTATACCGTTCGCACCCGTCCGTATCACGTGCTTTATTCCATTAACAAAAAAACAACATGATACAGAGTAGGTGCGAAGGATATTTCAACCTAAGTTACTTAATTTTTCAAATGGACGCTGGGCAGAAAAAAAAAAGAAAGCCTATGTACATTTGACCGTTGAAATCAAATGATCCTATGCGAAAATGGTCACTTTTTTCAAAAGTGCCTATGTTCATATTTACTGGCGACATCAAAATCCCTATGTTCACACTGAATTAAAATTTATTAATACCAATGTAATTACTTTATAGAATAGATTTTGATTTTTACCAAAAATCATATCAGATAAGTAACTAAGCATATTGTTTTTAGTTGCTGTTTTGATGAGAAATGAAATTTTGCACATGCGCGTTTTTGAAATTGGCGTCCATTTTCACACAGGAGCTTTTGCGCATAGGAGGTTTTTCGTGCCCAGCGACGAAATGCTTTTTTATATATCTTTAGCGATAAAGAGATCATCAAGAACAAATTCTAACTATATCTTGTGGGAATAAAAACACTGACCCCAGTAATTAGCCCGATTTACTTCTTTATTTTGCAACGTCGTTAATTTAATGTAAATCCCTGAAAAGTGCGGCTGCTGAGTCATAAGATTGCACCTTGGCCTATACTTAGCTAATGATAATGATCATTGTAGTAAACTAGGTAATATAACATGATAATACTACAATGTTATTGAGATATGTGTTACATAAAAAGGCAAAATGGCAGACTCAAATGGAGTCCGTTTTGCTCACTTTGTACATGAGGCACAGTGATTGCGGGCATGCTCTACATTTGTTTAGCTCTGGAAGACATAAGTCAATTAATTTTACCAAACCTTTTGACAAAATGATTTTTGGGGGTGAAATGCAGTTTAATCCTTCAAATAATTATATTTTGCAAACATAATACCGGTCTTGTAATCGTGCTTCACGGAACACATGTAATATCATAACCATATTTAAATGAATTGCACCTGACGGACACTATCGTGTTTCTGAAATTGTGTTATTATATTATTATATCATATTCCCTTATGCAGTTTGTGTATGTGATTGAGTTTGATAAGTGGCCAAATTACGTTTATAGTTCAATAATCACATTTCGCATGTACCTGCAACCAGGCCCATTCGCATCCCATTGCACATAGGGGGCAAAATGTCAACTATTTGCTAATTTGTTTTTATAAATCGTACACATTTTTAGAGACGATTTCACAAGAAAGTTAGACAATTTAAGACGAGTTCGTTCCACTTTTTCAAAAAGGGCCACTTCTGCGAATTAAGTAAGTCCCGCACCAATCCCAAATTAAATCAATCCATCAATTAATCAATCAACCAATCAGGCATTGTATGAATCAATCGACCGACCAATCAATTGACCAATCAATCAATTATTCAATCAATTATTCAATCAATCAATCAATCCTGTGTACGCAATGCCCGCAAAGCATCATTAAATATAACAGAATAATTGAACAAAACTATTTTTTAATTTTACTAGACTACCACTCGTTAGGATTTTTTGGAATATGTGGCTGTTAATTACAGAGTTTAAGTATACACAGAGCATTTAAGTGCATGAAGTTATTGCATACAAATCAAATCTTCACTTGAAATGAAGGTGAAACGATAACAAATGTCACTGGAAAACAAATAAACAAGATTGTTATGTAATCTAATATTAAAACCGCTAGTAAGCTGGTGTAAAACATATTACCTTCCTCACAAACAAAGCCGAAAAAACTATTAAGCAACCCATAATTTCTAAAAAACATGATAATGTTTCATTATCGTCCAAAAGGAAAAGTTCCGAAATAGGAAGATTTTTACTTATTCCTCTTCTTATATTATTCCCAAGTACACGTCATTTCTTAAGATCACCATATTTCTTTCTTTCTTTGATTCAGCATGTCCACAATTTTTTCATGAGGGCGTTAAAGTTTTAATGTTTTAGATTTAACTCATTTTACCAGGGCATTTTCCTATAATGTTACGATGAATTTTTAGGATATTGATTATGTTACGTCTTCATCGCTTAAAGAAGCAGTTTGTCATGTGTTAATTCGTTCACCGCTGAGAACAAAGAAACAAGCTGTTTTTGAAGTTGATTATATACACACAACCAACAGACTCATATGAAAATGTTTGCATGTTCACACTTACATAGTATATGCTTGCTGCCAAATTTTTGAGAAAATCAGTCGCTAATTGGTCTAAGAATTTTATTCTCTACCTCTGAAAATATTTGATGCATTTATCGCAAATGTACAATTATTGACACTACCAGCTTAACTGCAAGGGCCAACTACCTTTACGCATAATTATATAGATATATATATATATATATATATATAATATATATATATATATATAATATATATATATATATTATATAATATATAAATATATATATAACCATAAAATAATGTCAAAAGATTGACCTCATCAATGGATATTGTGCATATTACCTATTGTCAATACATTGTCTCTCTTTCCATATTTGTGTTGCGGCCCACTGCACAAAACATTCATCTTAATGATACTTGCACGTGCTAACTTACAATACACTAATCGCGTACCATGGCCCATGGACGATCTGGCTCTGATTGAATCCAATTCAGTATATCGTTTGCCTAAAAGCCTTCCAGAAATGTATTTCAAGTTACCAAAGGCACGCGAGTACACATATACTTAGGTAGTAAGTTGAGGCAAAATCAATCTGGACATAGTGCAAGTCTTCATTTCATTTATGTTTCTTTCAAATATCTTTCTCATACCAAATACCGGAACAGCCAAGGTACGAGATCTAGAGCAACTATTTTTCTTGTGGTTAGAAAAATTAAAAAGCACCGGTCTGAATAGAGAGGGAAAATCAAAGAACAGCCCTAGAACTCGACGTGGTGTCACATTGGATGCATAAGTGTGAAAATCCTGCCGATAATAACGCCGCTAATTCATTATTGAAGTTTTACGGGTATTTGCACATATCATCAACTTTTGATATCAATAGAAGGGCTCCCAGATTGTCTATTAACCTAGTGCCTCCAGCATCTTTTTGATCACCGACGTGACGTCACCAGTGATAGCTTTACAAATAAAATGCATCTGATGGTATACATTTACTTTGATCAAACACTCAATGGTCCTGCAAGGTAAATACAAAGTATCAGTGAAGAGACGATTTCAGTTCGCTAACTCGTTTTTACCTCATTTAATAACGATGTTATATGCCCACTATCTTAAGATAGTATCTCCGGTTGTTTTTGGTAGACTGTGTGTGTATATAGCTCTGGACATCATTTCTTGTGTGCCAATTGGATTTACGGCTGTGGTCGAGAAAATTGACTAGCTTTAAAATAGTATGGAAATGAGGAAAGCGAGAGTAGAGGGCAGACCGATTTTATTCCTAGTTGTGGAAACTGTTCACGACCTGCAATACTTTCTCTGTAAGTGAGATTGAACTTTTTTTGAGGGAGTATGGTGACATGGATTTTAACGTTGAACAAATACAGGCAAACGATTATTCAGATCCGTGGATTGAGTGACTATCGGATGTTGTAGAAGCCCAAAGTGACATGATTTCTAGCTACTTCTGCATATCTCAGCTAGCTTATTGTATATCCTTTGGGAGTCGTTGGTGTTAAAAGCGATATCAAGAGCGTGCATTTCGTTGAAGCGGGCGTAGACAAATTATTCATAGTAGCCAACATGACGAACTACTGTATCACACAATGGTTAAAATGCGTTCTCCTGATAAACTTCATTATCAAAGTTGCAACGGCTGCAGACACAAAAATAGCCGTGACATCACCGGTCAACCCAGTAAAGGAACAAGGACTTCTATCAATCCATTGTCAAGTGTGGAATTGGGGCATAACCATCAGGTGACAATAGTTCGTAAACTAGGTGATGTCGTCGAGATACTTTCTGTCAATGAAGACGTACTCAATGCAGTTGATGACAGAGTATTTTTGGCAGTCAGGCAATTGCTGGATGGATCTACTGTCTATTTTTTATCTGTTATTGATGTGGTCAAACAGGACGAAGGACAATACACTTGTAAAGTAGAGAAACCAGCCACGAGCTTTTTTGAAGCAGATGAAGTTATAGGTGTAGATTCGGTGGAAATGATAGTTAGAAATTTCCCCTCAAAGTCTTCTCCAATATGCGACACAATACAGCCTTCATTAAGTGTTTACAGCGGTGAAACCGTAACTTTCAATTGTTCTTCTGAGACATCAACCCCTCCTGTTGAAATTCAGTGGAGTCGTGCCGGATCCAGCCATTCCTTCAAAACAAAACAGCTATATTCGCCAGAACGAACATTCGCAGTGCTACAAATAACATCTTCTTTGAATGATGACGGAGCTGTGTTTCTCTGTCAAATATCAAGCCGATCATTTCCAAGAAGAGTCCAAAGTTGCCACATCGGTCCCATATCTCCGCGCTGGAAATATAATCCGAATGAGAAGCCACCGTTTGTAATGACAACAACAAAGCCGCGGCAAACCAGTACAAAGGATTCTGTAGATTCCTCGTCGATTGATAGATCCAGATGTCAAAAAACGTGCTCGATGATGTCTTCAAACAATTTCTTCTGGATTATGACATTTTCCATCTCTGGTTTACTTGCCTTTCTCTTTCTAATCATTGGGATTTTACTTTCCATCAGGTACTATCGTGCAAAAAGATCACTGAATATGGCACAGCCGCTTAAGCGTCACCCAATGGAGGATATTTATTCCGAGTTAGACATTAAGCCCGCGAGAGATGGACGGGTGTATATGACTTTAGAATTACGTGAGAAATTGAAAAATGCACATTACCAAGAAACTCCAAGTGCTGAACCCTATTGAAATGTTTGCAAGTGTTGACAAATGGTTGATATCTATGTATATACATTAAAACAGGTATTAAACAGTTAGCTTTGTATAAAGCATGCAGTAAATTATTGTACAATTGTTATTTCTCATCCCATACCACAAAAAGACATGGTATTGTTTTGGGTAATTCCTAACAAACATTACTTACACTTAAGTGAACAAGGGGTTTTACATCAAAGGACACTTCTATGACCCCAGGAAACCACTTTACCCCCGATAAAATTTTTGCACGAAATTTATACCATACCATAAGTGAAGGACCATAAGGCAACACCAAATCGACGTTAACAATTATTTTTTTTATATTTTTAGCCGTAAATTAGGGGCAAATCATTGTTTTTAAAACATGCCAAAATTGGCCAAAAAGACTAGAAACGCACTCACAATTGACGCTCCTAGTACGACACTGGAATACCACAGACACGGATTTGTGATACCATCGGATAGCTATGGTCCTTTTTTCCATCGATACAAAACAGGAGTAACCAACATACTATAAAGTACGTCAGAATGACGTCATAAATGATTTGTTAAAGTCATGTCAGTCAAAACTGTCCACTTCCATAATACATCGTGAGATTAGTGAAAATCATTTTCACCAGAAAAGGTAGGCATTTCGAATTTCAAGCGGTTTTGTTTGGTTTTATTGATAATAGAGAGAATGACAAGTTTATATACTTAGATAGTTGATATAATTGATGTTTTTAAATTGGCGAAATATCACTTTCTACCTATATGCATTATTTCATACTTTCCTCAACTTATGAAGTCATAGTATTTATAATAGAGAAAGGTTGGTACTTATTTTAATACCAATGTAAAGAAAGAAACTCTAAGCTATAATTTAGGTACCAAATATGGGATCAGATGAACCATCATGTAGTTTTTTATGGAGTTGCAAACACCTTTTGATCAAGACTTTGTAGTATAGTATCGGCTTCTGTAAGGACCAAATAAAATTGTATCTTGCCAGCACATAAGTGTTAATTATGTTAATATTAGGGCGATTGGCTACTACAGATGCAACAAAACAACAAAGAGTTGTTTTTTAAAAAAACGCAATCCAAGGGCACCGTTGAGCGAACAAAGATACAGAGAAAAAACAAAGAAAAACCAGGAAGGAATAAGTTTTATATATGTATGTGTGCAATATATAGCAAATAAATGGCTTGAGGTTCATGAATGTTTAAAAATACTTTAGACGACTTTCATTGATACAAGGTCAGGAGTAAGTAACTCATTAACGGTAAGGACAATGTTAATTTGTAAGAAGCGCATTGAAAAGATAGACAATTAAAAGATCACAACAAAAGGACCTTTGTTACTAAAGTGTTCATTATACACATAGTATATAAGCAAAACCGCTTTATATAATAAAATGTTCCTTCCAGCCTTCGGTACAATTTCGTTACGAAACGTTTCGTGATTGTTTTGTTTGATGTTTTCGTGTCTTGTAGCTTGTTTTTAAGAGTTTAATTACAAAAACACAAACTTCTATAGCTGCTTGTGTGATATTTTACGGTTATTTTTAAAGGTTACGTTAATGACATAAACGGAGAGATTGGTCACTGTTTTGATAATTATGTATGTTCTAATAATACAATTGTTTAATTTCCCTAAAGCTAATAAATGAGAAGTTAAAAATGGTGAACTTGGATTTAGCTCATTAAAAATCATAAATGTTACCATATTCTTACCGTGCTATTAGCTATTATGTTTTTAAAGTCTTGTGCTAAAGCACGTTACTATTATATCCAAAAGGTAGTAGCTAAATTGTGGGCAAGACTTTCAAAAGAGGTTATCATAGATTCATTGAAACCGTTCAATGATTTTGCAGGGCAGCTTTCTGGAGTAAACTATTAATTTTTTGTATTTTTTTTTTGTATGTCATTTATTGTTATTTTGTTTTTAATTTACCGTCGGTAGTAGTTGAAAGATACAGGGGGCGACCATTGCATGCTGGCATTGGAACTAACCTTTATAAAAAAAAAAAATACAAAAAATAACAAAAACAATTGAATGAATCATGCCATACGTCAAGGTTACACTTTAAAATTGCTTTTGCTAACAGATTTTGTTTTTCAAGGATCGATGTACATTATATGGATGACCGCAAAATACATGATCAAAAGCGTAGATGATAACAGGGTTAAAGAATGTACGTATTTCTAGGAGGCAGCGACTTTCCCCTTCATACAATGCAATGACTATGTGATGGAAAATTTAAAGGACCAGGAAAAATAAGGATGGGCGTTTTATTTCCTTAAGTTTTTTAAAGCATCCGGACTATAAACGTAAAAACGTAAGATGCAGTTCGTGACTCAGAGATCTAAATGCAATAAACAATTTGACCCAAAAAAGTACTGATGGAAAACAGGACGCATGTTTAATGCAAGAAAACACACACGGCGCACCGCTCGAGCACAACACAAACACACCCACACACAAATTCAAACACACACACACACGTGTGTTTATACTTTCGTGTCTTCTTGTTGTTTGATATTCACAAAAACATCTTTTGCAAAAACAGCAGTTTGAAAAGTACAGGGTGAGTCAGAAAAAAATGGCATCTGTGTCCACCATTTTGCATCTTTAAGAAAACAAATGTGGTATCAATCACAAACTCATGTTATTACCATGATTCTACCTGTTAAGTCGCTGTAAGGTTGCAATTCAAGTAGTACATTTTTCACCTTGTCCAAGGATTTCATTTAAATGCATTGGCAATCAATAAGCAAATCACCCACAAAATGAGTTTATGTTAATGTAGTGGTATCTTAATGGTGTAAAAGTCAATGACAATTGTAAGATTTATTAGAAACCTTAACCCTCGTCTACCGAAGGGGGTGGGGGGGTGGTAACCAACCCCCCCCCTTCGATTTTCCCGGCCTTTGCTAAAACCATTGTTTTGGTGCCAAATTATTTATGAATTGTCAATTGACATGTCCCGCTCATTTTAATCCAAAAAACAAACATCACCGGGGTATAGGTAAGATCAGGGTGATCCCAAAGTTGATGGGATAGGGGGGGGGGGGGGGGTTGCGTAAACCACCCCCCCCCCCTCCGGAAGCGAGGTACCACATGCCTAATATGCCTAACACAACACAGGAACATCACAAACACTTGATTGTGGTACCAATATGGTCCCCCTCTTTCCATGGATCCAAAATGAGTACCACTGCCTAGCATACGTCACATGAGTCATAAAAGTTCGACTGTCAGCCAAACTGCCATTTTCCATAGACACACACAGTGACAAAAATTCAATTTTTTCGCCAAAAACGTTAGGACAATCAGATTTTCATGCGGTTTTGACTTCTACTGATGGGAAAGGACTAGTTTACATAATGACAGCATTAGAGCTATAATAATGTGTTGAGTCGCTAAAATTGCCGAAATATCAATTTCCACCCAATATTCAGTAGTTCGTACTTTCCTCAACATATGACGTAATGGCTGACGTCATAATGGGGATGTTAGTTCTTATTTTGGTACAATGGAAAGAAGAAACCTAAGCTATCCATTGTACAAAATTACGGAATCGGGTGTTCAGTAACGAAAATACGGGGGGGGGGGGGGTGTAACCACCCCCCCCCCCCCCCCTCGGGCGTTTTGTTACAAAAATGGCTCAAGGTAGACGAGGGTTAAAAAAGTGAACATTTGGCCCACAATATTATGCATTTTTCATGCTTTAAAAGGGTGTCACCGATGTTTGTGTCTTCGTATGGTATGTTTTCATTCAACACTCTTTCAGAACTGATACATGTATCAAGAATTACTTATTTTTCAAAATCATTTATTAGTGATAAAAAGGTGCAGAAGGGCACTAATTAATAACTAACTACGAAAGGGTAATAACTAAATCCATTAGGAAATTGCGATTGCAATTTTGCAGGTTTTTTAAACATGTCACATTACTTTCTGTACCCAACAAAGAGCCTATGACTTCCTTCTGGACCAGGATTTGTTAATGGACCACCTTTCAATTTAATGTGAATCCGTAGACAGAGGGCAAAACTGACTACTTAATGTAAAAAGATTGTAGCCTCCGCATGCGTAACAGATGTGAATGGTCTTGCAGCAAATTAAAGCTAATAAAGCCACATATGTTGAGATATGTGTTCCTTAAAGAGGCAAAATGGCGAAACACAATCAGGATCTATTTTTTCTGACTACCCGTAAAAAAAAACATGTGTACTAAAATTAGGGTGGCCAGTAGTGTTTTTAAGTAATAGGCTGACCATATTTGGGACTTTGCGATTAAATGACATCAAAAGGGGGAAAATTTCCTGGTTTTAATAAATTTTTCTGGGGTTGCGGGTGGGGTAATAAATGAGAAAAAACAATATGAAATTTTTTAATCCAAATTCCATGAATATATGAAGATCTCCTGCTGTCCTTAATGCAATTTTTTGCCACTTTTCAAAGTAAAACCAACATCACGGAGCGGACCCTCTTTTTGTTTTTTTTTTGGGGGCCCTGTTTTTAAGGGAAAGTGCGCCTGATCTAAAGAAGAAGAAAAAATAAATCTACCTCCCTTTTTGCGGAAAAGGCGTTAGGCATATTAAACATCGCACCTTCTGATTTTGAAAAAAGAAGTTGATGTTTTAGCCGAATTAAATTAAATCAGGTGCGTTGTAAAAATGACACATGGTCTGGAAGGAACCATAGTCCGGGCTCCATAATAGCGACAACGAATAAAGAATGAAAACTAATGAAATCGTACTGAATCGCGTGCCCTATTCTTCACCGTTGAGGCGGACTGTGAGTCCGAAGGACATATATATCCTGCCACACCGGTACCACAAATGCACTAACTGGAGTAAATCCTAGATCCACAGCATTCGATAAACTACATTAACGTAAAAGGATACAAATCCTATTTTCACAAATCAAGAAACATGCCGATCTCTATGATCAACGACACGCATCTGCGTGTAGTGAGGATTCCCACATTTGTAAAACAGCGCTTTGACTTGTATCTTGACCATTAAATGCTGATTCAGAGATTTTGCAATACAATAGTAATTAAAGATAGTCATCTAGAATAGGTAACCTTAAAATGCTTAATTCCAAAGTTAAGTGAATCGGATTTTCCGTTTGGATGCAGTAAAACTAATTTCCACAGGCCCCATGATAGGGAACGCGTTATACAAAATTCCGGATCCGGAATTATGAACAAAGTTTGATTTTCTATATAAAGGACGTCAATTTGAGCTTAGTTATTTGACACAGTGATAGTTATAGATGAGTGACATGTGACGTCACGCCGGGTCATAAACTAAGTGTAAATGTGACTGAGTTGTCCCTACCATTCTCCATTGGTGTCGTATGCATCGTGTGTCTCAGCACTGTACCAATGGCTCGTCTAAAATGTCCGGTTTATTTCATACAGTTGGCTATGGTGGTAGGCACTCGCATGGGGGACACTCAAGTTTCTTACACCTGGGGGGAAACGGACCAAAAGACTGCCCCGGCCGGCCAGTATGCCGTGAGCACCTGCATGGCTTGTGTTAAAATCGCGCTCAATCGGGCGTTTGATAAGGCTATTAAATGATGTAACTGTATGGCATATTCTTCCCACATCCAACGTCATGACACCAGGTGCTACTGGTGTTTGTAAAAACATTTATGTCCACCTCATCTATTGGACAAGCATTACGTATGTGCAAAAACACGATTTGTTTGAAAATTGAGTACGCCCTTATCGGGAAATCTCTGAGTCAGCATTTAAAGCGGCACTGTCACATTTTCACAAAACATGAAATTTCTTCAATTTGCTCTCAAATGATAGTCTAGGCCATTGGAAGAATAGAGATACATTTTACACATAAAAATAACATACTCAATAACAGATAGGGCCGTTATCCATAGTACCCAACATTTGATTTTTTTTTATATACTGATAGCATCAATTTAATTTTGTCAAGACCGTGCTCTTAACTGTGTAGGTCTATGAGAAAAATACAAGATGGTATAAATTTGGCTATATTTTGCAATAATTAGTTTAATTGGTTATTCTAGAGTAGATATAATGAATTATTTTGGTTCAAAAGCTTATATTGGAGTAGCTGAGGATGGAAATGTGCGACCCGCTCTTTTTCGGAGAGTGACAATTTCAATTGGCCATAGGTCATAGGTCAAAGATCGGTTTTTTTTTTTTTTTTTTTTATAAGAGGTTAAAGACATCCAAGTAATTTGTAGGCTAACTTTTGAGTTGTCCATAACTTTATTCAACAAAATTACATGAATATCATAGACTAGTACTCATTGATATTAAGACCACAAAGGTCACAGACCGGTGAAACAAGGTGCGTTTTCTTGTGTTAAACGCCATTTCTGTCGTCTAACAATAACAATTCAGAAATAAGTTAGAATCCCACAAAGAAACCTAAAATGATTAAACATTATTTTCAAATTCGGAAAAACAGGGGACGCAAATTATTAATGTGTGCTTATAATTTTGATACCAGTGGATAGCTATGACCCCGCCTTTCCATTGATACCAAATACGTACCAACATACCTAGTATGGTGTCACAATGACTGTCATCAAGTCCGCGAGTTTTCTACAGAAAATAGGCGAAAATCAAATTCTGCGTTAAAAGAGTAGGAATATCGGATTTTCATGCGGTTTTCGGCTCTTAATGACGGCATATATATAGCTATACTGTGCGTAATATTTAAAAAAAAATGTACCATATATAATATCCTCGGGTGGTAAACGTCCCCCTTTAACCTCCGACTTTTACGGCATACCCTAGGCCTAACCCCGGTGAAAGTGCTACCTTCACATTTTCTTTCGCTTAAATGAACAGAAAAGATTAGAGAATGATTACCTAGAAGTTTTTTACCAAAGCTTTTGGCATGTTGGCGAACCGGAACAAAGTTTACTAGGGGAGGGTGGCAACCACCCCGTAAGACAAGGGTTAAGTAATGCCATAGGATCACAAATAAAATTATTTAAATGTATCAAATCTAAAGCATTATACTTGTCTTGTTCCAACGCATTTTCATTGTGTTCAATAAATTGAAACCCCTTTACAGAGTACTGTATGTTACATGACAGTTTTATTATTTGTAACGCGGAAGGCAATGTTTTTAACATCTCCATGTTAATCGCCATCGTATGTGAAGGTGAGGATGTTAAATGCCATAGTTTATCAAAAGAACTGAAGACACATTGTTTCAAAAAGGAATTATATCCTCAGAAAGAAAATGACATTCTCGCACTGTTAGGATAGAGCCTCAGGCCTCTCAAACCTGTTTCCATTTATTGTAAAGTAAATATCGTTCAGGTAACGTTTCAATGTGGCACCTAATTACACGTCACATATTACCAACAAAAATTATTACTTTTAAATCTAACAATTACCTTTGTTTAAGTATCATACACATACTAATTATATCATGGATATGGCGCTCACACATACAATCAAAATGTCAATGGTGTAAAATCATCTACAAATTGTTAAATTCGTCTCAAAATATAGGCATCAGAATAACTACTTCATGTTGGCCAATATCAGCCTTCAGGATTCAAGTCACAGTGATATATATGGAGGGAAACGTACAATTCCATGGACGTATTTTTGGTCAGAATTCCAATTTCATATTTTTTAGATCGTGGTTTATTTTGCTTGATGACATTGTAGAGTTCTTTTTTTCGTGACGGGAAATGCTTTTCAACCATTCTTGCATTCTGATTTTTTGCTATTCGAATGGCTCAGAGCTTCTCAGCTTTGACGCTATGATAACTTGCATTATCCGTTATGATAATGGACTCTTTGGGTATGTTTCGAAAAAATGTGTTTCCATCCATTCTTGAAAATATTTAGCGTTCATCTCGTTATGATAACCCCATGATGCGTTTTGTCGACAAAGCTGAGTTTGGCTCCTGGAACAAATCCATCAACACTTCCAGCATGAAGAATTACTAACCGCTGTCCTTTCCCCAGTGGTGTTTGGAACCCACGATTTCCATCTTTGTCTATCCAACACTTTTCTTTCGATCAAAAACTTTTTGCCATTCTAATATTTGTGGGCCGCCACTGCCCGCCAGCATAGCTGGCAGGACCACTTAGCAATCCGTTGTGCGCGCGTGTGTGTCACTAAAATGTTATTTTTAAAAATTGATCTCAATTGAAAAGTTGAAGTCTAATTGAAACCAAACTTGTGTCATAGGTGCACCAAGAGATCCCTCATATGTAGATGAGGTCAAATGTCACGTGCTAAGGTCAAAGATCATGTGAAGTAAAGTTGAAAAATAGGCTAAAAATGTAAAATTTCAAACTTGAGTCATAGGTGCAATGTGGGATCGCTCATTTGTTGATGAGGTCAAAGGTCATCTTATTTCCTTGGTACAAAATTGTGAAAATTATAATTTACTATAAGAGCAAATACTAAATTCAGTCTATGTTTTATATTGAAATTAAGCAAATCAAATCGTCTTTGTTTTCACCTTTACGGCATTTCTGGAGCCCAATACAAGGTAAGAAATCTATTGGGTGTTTTATCTACATGAAATCACTACATTATGACAGAATAATGGATGGCCCAAAAGCTCTCGTTGCACCTTTACAAATTGAAGCAATAACTTACAGATCTTGGTTCTGGAAAAAAGAAAAGATTGCCCAGCAATATTTCGAATACGGCCAAAGATAATACTTAAGAGTATAGGGGAGTCGACGTGGACCAAACATTGTGTTTTTCGCGCGCCATTTTTAACGTTAAATTATTTTTTGCTCAAAATTGTATGTAATTACCGAAATATCAGTTGCGCATATTTTGGTGGATTTTTTTTTTCCTGTTATGAAGTCGTATTGACATGATTGATGTACCCCATTAAAGTCCAGATCTTTGGTAAAAAAAAAATCCAATGGCAAAGTGGTTTCTCAGGGTCTCCACATGAGCCCCTTATGCAGCAATGAGGTGCACAAGACCTTATACACTTGCACTTAAGTGTTAATTATAGAAGCAATTTGAAAACAATGATTTGCCCCTAATTTCCAGACGATAAACCGGAACTCATTTATACTTCACCTTTGGCATTGTCGTATGACTCCTTAAAGGTGGTATGGGTCTCATTTGAAAATTCCCTCAGGAAAGTGGTTTCCTTAGAGGAGGTCCATGGAATCCCCCCTTAGGCACCAACGTGGGTGAACACACCTTAGGCAAAAGTGTTTAGGTCCCGCCACTGTTTTAACAGGCGATCGAACATGTAAAATAATGCGCGTTGAACATGTGCGTTTGCCCGAAATTTTACACCGTACTTCCTCTGATTGGCGATTTATTTCCCCTACGAGTATCACCGAATGAGTAATATCGATGCGTCACAACACTAATGCTATGATCAACCTGACTGATAATTCGTTAGGGGAAACCCCGATGAAGTCTTGGTTGTCTCGAAGGAGTTTCACGTAACAGAATAACGCAATGGCAATATTGCATATTCTCAAGCTCGAAACTAGTGCAAGCGCCCTCTTGCGTGCAGCTCATGCTGCTTGCTGTGGAGTATACAAGCGACCTCTTTGGTTTAAAATGGCTCAGCATCATAGTCATGATATTGGTCAAGAGCAAATTGAGAATTAGCCTCCTCATGCATCTTATATATAAATGCACCCTTTGCCGATTGGTTGTGTGAGCAAAATCAGATAGAGATCACATGGTGCAGGTAAAGACTATCATATGTGAAATTGGTGTCAGAAATTAGTCTAGAACGGAGAGTCCAAGGCCCCTAACCATTTGCGCATCATCTATCTTTTTTTCTTGTCTCGTTTTCAAGTCGAGCTTTATTTCGTGTATATCTACGAAGGCAAAGGATACACGACCGTGTTTTACCCTAATTAAGCCCAGTAGTGCTTATATATACGTTTGTGTTTTATTACACCGACTTTTTTGTTGATTTTCACTCGTACTATAAAATAGTGAGATTCGAACTCGTAACCTTTCTATGCGCAGTTTCAATCTATTGAACTGTGTTAAAAACCTATCAGAAAGAAAGGTGTTATATCAATGAAATAAAGCTTTTAACGTCATGGACTTTAACATAACAATGGTTTTGCAGTCCCAGAGAATCTGAAGTCCGTTGTCCTATTCGTCCTATTCATAACGGGCGGATTTACTTATCAATGACACCATTATTTGCTGAGTCATGGAACGTGGTGTACATCTCTTTTTTCACTGATATTCAGGGGAAAAAAGGAGATGACATTTAATTCATTTTCACGAAAATGTGCACATACTAGAAGAGAGAATACGCGTAGAACTGATTTTGATAATTTTAGACAATTTATTTTAGCAAAATTATGTACTTGTAAGGGGTGCGTCACCTTTGTAAACGCTACGAGATCTTGCCCGCTAGCCTATATATAGCCTCTGGGTTTTTGCTACACGGCCGTGTACATATAGGCTCTGCCATTTTTGAAAGCTAGGCCACTCTCGGGACACACTGTTATATGGGATTCTCAGTTTCTTTACACCGGACCACTATTGGGCGCCTAAGGCAAACAAACAAACAAACAAACAAACATAAGTTAACCAGAGTATACTTGTGTGACTTTTTAAACGCACTAGCACGCAAGAGCGTACGCACGCAAAAAAAAAATAATAATATAGTTTTTTTCTGAAATGCGAACATCGCACGGTGCTCATTTTAGTATCAATGGAAAGAGGAGGACCATAGCTATCTATTGGCACCAAATCCAACTATCTATAATATCCCTGCATCGTACTAGGCATGTTAGTACCTCTCTTCTGAAAAAAGTGGGTACCGGGTAGCCACCCTATCCATCATTTTGGGATCATCCTGCACCTTAACTATGCTCCGGCAGACTTTTACATGAAAAGGAACGTAAAATGGCAACTGACGATTACATTAACGCTCGTCCACCGAAAAGGGGGGGGGGGGAGTGGTTACCACTCCCCCTTCAAGTTTTTCTTTTTCCCGCACTGCTAAAACTCCCTTTTCTGCCACTAAATTGACATAAATGTTTCCCTGTACACATGAATGGGAAAATCCATGGTTCGGAGGAAGGTACCACGAAAAATACTAAACTGTTTCAAACACCCAACATTTATTGCTATATTTAATTAATTTGGTAAATTCTCAACTCACAAAAGCCATTCGATAACATTTTGGTGCATCGTGGTAAAGAAAATGGGTCTACTGTACATCTTAAGCCATATGCCAAAGAGTTTCCATTTTGAAGATGACAATGTTTTCCTTCGGAAATTGGCAGAAATAAATGATCGTATGGGTCCCTTCCCGGTTGGTTCTCTTCTATATACTCACCAATGATATCATTGAAGCAGCTCAACGTGACCGTTCCAGCCCGGAAGTAGCATCTTCACCAAATTTATGGAGTTAGTCCTCACCCAGAATAACTTTGTCTTTGGCGAGGAACATGACCTTCAGGCCCATGGTACGTCGATGGGCACGCGCATGGCTCCTTCGAGGGCCTTCCTCTTGAGGGGCAGACTAGAAAAGATACTTCTATGTCACCCTTAAACCTTTGCTCTGGCTTCGTCACATTGATTTTTTTTTTTTTTTTTTTTTTTTTTTTTTTTTTTTTTTTTTTTTTTTTTTTTTTTTTTTTTTTTTTTTTTTTTTTTTTTTTTTTTTTTTTTTTACAAGAAAGTCCACTTTTTTGTGATAAAATGCTCAAAAAGTCCAAAAAAGGACCTTTTTAGGTGGTTAGGTCCACTTTAACCAAAAAATCCACTTTTTTTTAAAAAACAGTCCACGTTTTCGAAGTCCCGTACCCCCTCAAAATAAATCCTGTGTGCGGCCTTAATTGCATCTTCCTAATCTGGACTCATGGTATACTGTCCCACAGTCTCGGCTCTGTCTTCGGATTCAGGGCACAGTAGGTTCAACTGACATAAAATCAAACAACAGTCGCACTCACCAACACGATGCATCTAATGTATATACAAAAACTAAAATCCTAAAAAAATCAGATCACTGGGCCCTCCCTGGACCCTTGGACATCGGACCTTTTAATACTGCGCTGACACATTTTTACCCCAATGGCCGCCCATACGCCCTTATACGAACCAGCTTGTCCACGGATTGACAAAATTCAAAATACCACTCGCACGCCGCCGGTTGACTCAGAGAGATTGTAGTCTTCATTACCAGTCGTTTATACCACAGACCCTGAGAGGGTCTAGACTCATGATGAACAGGCACTTACAAACTTAATCGATTCCAGAAACAGCATTCATTCAATCATTATAATCAACGTCTTCTACAGATTGCGCCCTTCCTGGATATTCATTTTCATTATGCCATCTGCAATGTATAATCATGCCATCCCAAACACACCAAAACCTCTGGTCTAAAACTTATTTGTTCTACAGACATCAACCTTAATATCAAGTTGGATCAGCTGAAACAACAACTCCGTAGCAGAGGGTATCCAATCAATGTCATGAACAAGTAAGTTGAGAAGGCTGACAGTATTCCCATTCCAGAAGATCTTCAACCTCGTATCTCTATAGCTACCAAATCTGATTTCACAGCCATTGGTTCTCTTCTTCCATCCAGCACAGTTTTCAGTTGCTACTAGCCGCTGTGTTGTCTGTAGAGCGCCAGATAAATGCCATTTTATATTTTATTTGTTTATTTACATCACCATCTTCTACTTAAGCGTGTTCAACTTTCATTATGAGAGGGATTTCTGGAGACCGACTTGTACAACACATCTACCAACACCGGGGGGGGGGGGGGGGCAATGTATGAAAGGTTTACATATGATGAGGAACATGGACTTCCGAAATGTTACCCTAAACAAGTATTTCCACCGACTAAAAAACATACCCTAAACAAGCATTTTGTCTGTTTTTGCTATCATAAACAAGTCTTTTTGTCAGTTTGACCACCCCAAACAAGTAAGCAATGCATTGTGTTGATAATATACCCTTATTATCTGGCTTTGCTCAATGTTGCTTTACTTCAAAATTACAATTTTTTGATAATTTTGATCTCGCGTACATCACAATTTCAGGGTTACGAAAAAAACATACCCTTTTTTCCATATTTTACTGTTTTTGACACCCTAATCGATATACACGCGTACATCGCCTGTTGGAAAAAGAGACCCTTTTTACGCGTTTTCTTGTTCACGCATCATATCTACCTTTGAATACAAGTGCCATCCCCCCCCCCCCCCCTCCCCGGGACCAACACTCACCAATATCTGCAATGTATATCATGCTATCCTAACACACCAAACACAGCCTTGTACAGTCTGGCCTTCCGTCTAAAACGTAATTGAACAAGTAAGTTGAGAAGTCTGTCAACATTCCCATGCCAGAAGATCTTCAACCTCCTATCTCCACAGATACCAAATCTGATTTCACAGTTCCTTTGGTTCTCTCCTTCCATCCAGCACAGTTTTCAGTTGCTATTAGGCGCTGTGTTCTCTGTAAATGCATTTTTTATTTTATTATTACTACTCTTCAAAAGTATCTGCCCATATGCAGAGCAGCCCTACCAGAACCACCTATGGTAGCATTCGCCGGTCGAAAAACAAGTTTTGTAACCACAAAAACAATGCCAACAATTTCATCCAACATACATCACCAATATCCACTTTTTTCCAGTTTTGTAATGTGACCAGTTTAACATCTAACACCACTTTGACTGCCTTCCACCAACATCATTTATCTCATCACTTTTCGTCAATGTGGCCAAAAGTACATTGGCGAAACCAACCAAGCCGTCAAAACACGTTTACGTAGAACTGCAGATATCAAAATCGTAGCTATGCACAAACCATATTTCATTCGAATATCCCTATAAAACACGTGAATTGATCAATCTCTACACCATATGGTATGAATGTTATAGCGTCTTTCTAATTTCACATATTCTCTCTGATATACCCGTTACGTGCATGTAGAGAAAGTAAACTTTTTTTATTATATTTTAGTCACACGGGTCCTCACCCCTTTATTTTTCCCCCAATCTCCTTGCTACCAAACTGGACCACCTTAGCCTTCCTCTAATACTGGCTGCATTGTTCTAGAACTTCGGTGTAGGCAAACGTGTGTAGACGTTTATTCTGCGTGGCTGTCCTACCTAGGCGGAGCTTTGCAGTAGGAGCTGTTTGGAGGATTAAAAGTGCCCCCTCCCGTTCGTATGCCTTTTCCTTGATCAGAACTCAAAACTGTACGATTTCCTCATGTTTTAGAAATCCAAGCTAGACCGCATAAAGGAGGCGGCTCCTCAGCATACAGTATCCGATCCACAAGAAGACTTAGTCGTCACTAACCCCGAAGAAATCTCTGAGGACGCACGATCTCTCATCAATAAACGTCTCAATGTTGTTCCTCTTCAAGCACATACCAACCAGACTAAGGTTTACCAAGATATTTTAGACGCCTTCGTCTCAAAGCATTCTTTCATGGTGTTATGACGTCTCGTAGACGTCAAAGGTCAGAAATACCTTTCAAACACAAATAAATGAGCCCTTGTGCACAAGTGATCTAACGTTTATATAATACAACAGATTTAATGATTTTAATCAATTTGGTTCAAGAAACATAGTAACAATAACAACTTTACATGATTTATAAACTAAGATACTTAATATTTCAAGTCCTCTAGTGTCCTGTGTTGCAAGAAGCGTTGCAGTTCAACGATGATATGGACTCCAAAATGACAGTATGCATAGTCACACTTATATATCCTCAGTTAATATTCCAATGGAATCTTCTTCTCACTCCTGAAGATAACATCTGTCCAGCATTTTTTAGACGACAAGGTTGAATAATCCCTCGACGACACAATATTCCACAGTAACACAATCCAGGTAATCTTCCTTTAGGAACCCACAAACTGGAATATATTTTTTGATTCCAAAACTGAAACTCCTTCTGTCCTGGCTTAACAGACGACAGCAGACAGTTCAGCTTGAGCTATCAAGCTCCGTGGCATCCAACATATTTCTAAACGCCATGGCAATTAAACTATCTATACTATACTGTATAGCTCCTGATTACACTGCGGCCTCATTCTTCCAGTGCACAAGATTTAACTACTCACAGCAGGTTTCCCCTTCCCTAATACTAAAAAAGGTATTACAACATTATCATGCATAAACATCTCGTCTGGGTTCTGCATACTGTGGAATCAGCCTAATGCTAGTTCTGAGAACACGGCGTTTGAAAGTTTTGAGTTACTTATGAAGCCGTGTATTAAATGAATAAAAGGAAATGGTTATTTAAGTGTGTATGTTAAATACATGAATGGCTACTAAATGACGACAGTACTAAATACCAGAAACAACTGTTTTTCTTATTCAAAATGGCCACTGAATGTGGTTTGACAGTTTGTCAAAACCCAATGTTTATGATTCGCTGTGTTCTAAGGAGTCGAAATCGACGTATTCGAACTGCATGAAACCCGTTATTTCTAATGTTGGTATTGTGAGATACTATCGCTAACGTTTTTTACTATTTTAAATGATGTTTGCCGATGTATGCCACGATGATAACATAAACGATGGCGATGATGACGGTGGCAATAAAGATGAAATAGGAGAAACATCGAGCTTGACGACGATAGGATGCTACTGATCACTATGATGATGACGAGATGATGATGATGATAATGATGATGATGATGCTTATTATTATTATTATGATGATGAGATGATGATGAGACGATGACGATGACGCTGATTATGATGATATGGATGACGATGACGATTATGATGATGATGAGACGACGATGGCGATCATGATGATGAAGACGACGACTACGATGCCGATGTCATATGGCATTGTTTTTCAAAGCTACAAACAGTGAAAAGTTGGATACAAACACTTCATAAGCGGGTTAAAATGGAAACATTCACTGTTGCATTATCTTCGTTGTAAAATATAGCTCATCTGACCACATGACCAACCGAATTCATAAATTACAACATCCTACAAATTTGGCTCCTTAAAATTAAAAATTAAATATGATTTAATTAGTCCCAATATGTTTTAACCTCAGTTCTTGCTGAGACCCTCCCCCCCCCCCCCATAAAGTTCAGGTGTAAATACTTTAGGAAAAGAACATACCATGGAGTGCCATGTTAAATCAACATTAAAATAGTAATGCATGTTGCAACACCTAAATAATGGCTAAGAACTTTTCAAAATTGAGTTCAGGAAATATTTAAATGTACGGAATGTTCATAATCAAAAGGTTTTGGAGAGACAAGTGTCTATAGCAATATAACACCACAGTTTTTTCTCGCTTTCTTAAATATTTCATTACAGAGTTCCTATCGTTCAAGTAATGTACACGCTAAATATATATACCAAACTTGAACGAATTAACCATTAAATGGGTTGACTACTCAATAGAAAATCTACCATAATCTAAACTTTAGAGGCACTAACGCTTCTACAAACAACCTTCCCAAGTACAAAAATATCAATTTGTTTCTGAAAGGGCGATTTTTTGTAAATGAAATGTATTAGAATCATTAATTGGTTGCAAGAAATATCCAAGTTACATCAAGAAAATCAAACTGTTACAATATGTTTTTCCAAGTCGAATTTTTGTAATGCACGGTTTACCAAGGTGGGGTGGTAAACACCCCGAGAAGTCTTAATTATAAAGCAATAGAGATTTCGATTTGGTACCAGGTGATACCTTTGGTCCTCCGTTTTCTCTATTGCTTCCATCCATAACCTAATATGGCGTCACAATGACGTCAAAGATAACAAGTTGGCAAAATTGGTCATTTCCATTCCACAACACACCTAGAGTATAAAAAATTAAAAAAAAAAATTGCATCAAAAAGGTAGGATATTGGAAATTTTCTGGCCCCAAATGATATGGAAAATGGCTATTTTTTAATCAACAAAATTGTAAGCCATGCAGTGCACACTATTAAAACAACTGGACCTAATAATAAAGGTCATTCACTATCATTCTATAGACGAATAATGTGCCCGAAGGCCGACAACTAAAGAATGAGTCCATTTATTTTTATTTTGCCGGCCCTATGATACATATAGGAGCCCATAGATTAAACTAAAAACCTTGTTTCTATCTATTAACTAATCAACTGGGATTTTATTTTGTTTGGGTGTTTGTTTTGTACATGTATAGGTTTTTAAGTAATATGCCTAATTTAATGTGTATTTTGTATGCGGGTGAATGAAAATAAATATAAAATGCTTTAAAGCGCTCATTTTTTGCAAAATAATGGGCATAAACCAATCAGAACGGCCGGCATTTCAATACTGGGTATTAGAGGTAATAAAACCACTCCCAACCAATTGAACAGTCGACGCTAACCCCGGTGACGGTGCTAACTTCACATTTGTGTCGCTAAAATGAGCAGAAGGATGGGAAATAATTATATGGAAGACGTAACGAAAGTTTTTAACGTTTTCGGCACCGGAGAGGGAAAGGTGACCTGGGTGGTAACTCCTCCCCTTTGGTAATACGAGGGTTATGCGCTATGGCCCCCTAAAAGTGGATACATTGGGGTTGATTTTCAAATTTTTAAGCTAACAAAACTTGGATAGTTTTTTTCACGACGCACAGACCGTGGTTTTCAATTATACAATTAACATAATCAAAAACACAAAATTAAAATGTGAAATTAACCGACCAATCCCTCCTGAAGTTAGAAAGGTAATTTCAACGATTGCCTTACATCTTGACAGACCTATTATCGCTTTTGACACTGAAAGTAGCAATTTTTGTCCCAGTGAATACTTATTCGTTCGCAATTATCTGTGTGCTTTGAAGATATTTGGACCGAAGCTAGTCGAATACGGTCTTCGATTGTTGTAAACCCGGTTTTACAAATGGGTGTTATGCGACTGCGGCTATTTTTGTTAGGAGAATGTAATTTTAACGTTTTGTTTTTGGGTACAATTACAGAGATACACTAAAATGCAACCAAATCAACTATTAATCATTTGACCAACAAGCAGATGCGACCTGTCGTGACCACACGAGATATTCCTAGCACATCAAATCAGATTTTCACATAAATTACCATCATCTACATTGCAATCACCTAAAAATTAATAATTTCACTGGGGAATTACCTATTTTGCACATGTTTTGAACTCAAAGCATAAACAGTTGACTCAGTTTCTAAGTATACGTCTTGGGAATTCCCCTTTCCCTATGCGCAATCTATCCTAGGTTGTAAATCACAGTGTGAGCTCAATATAGCACGTGGGAATCCCCTGCTCTCTTTTTTAATCATAAACAAAGTACTTCCTTTTCTCCCGTGAGAAATCTTTTTCAAATAAAATTGAAACAATGATATTTTTAATCACAAAATTAGGGGTAATATAACAATGGCCATGAAAGGATCAACATGGAAGGTGGACTGTTTTGAGACTCTTCGACCCTCTCCTCTCAAACTGGACACCAGCCCCTAGACATTTTGGGTGTTTCGAAAGACCCAGATCTCGAACACAACACTAGGAACCAGACCTCGAAACACCAGACCGGGAGTGAATTCTACTTCCAGGGTCTGTGTTTCGAGGTCTGGTGTTTCGAAACACCCGGGGGCGGATGTATCGAAACACCAGGACCTCGAAACACCAGGACATCGAAACCACCAGAACTCGACAACAGACCCGGAAGATGATTTAGTTCGGGTCTGGTGTTTCGAGGTCTGGTTGTTCGAAGGTCTGAGTTTCGAGACATCCCCCCCGGGTGTTTCGAAACACACCAGCCCTCGAAAACACCAGACCAGGAAGTTGAATTCACTTCACGGGTATGAGGTCTGTTGTCTGGACGAACCTGAAAATTGCGGTCTTTAGAGAAGTGAAATCCGTTTAATAAGGTCTTGTAGAACTGTAAGGAAAGTAAATCGGGGTCTGTGGAACTGATTTTCCTCATAATCAAGCTTGAGGAAGTGCAGATTATGTTAAAAATAAGGGTCTTGCGGACTTGCGTTTCAAAAGGGTAGGGGGTGTGTAATTCGAACGCCTCTTAAAACAGTGAACTCACAGATAACACCTTTTTAACACTTCAACGTGTTAATTGATATTTGTTCTTCTAAAAGTATCACGATATATGGAGGTGTTGCACGCAATTACCTAAAATGTTTAAAAAACAATATTAACGTCAAGTGAATTTACTTCCGGGTCTGGTGTTTCGAGGTCTGGTGTTTCGAGGTCTGGTGTTTCGAGGTCTGGTGTTTCGAGGTCTGGTGTTTCGAGACATCCCCCCGGGTGTTTCGAAACACCAGACCTCGAACAACAGACCTCAGACCCTGAAGTGAATTCACTTCCGGGTCTGGTGTTTCGAGACATCCCCCCGGGTGTTTCGAAACACCCGGGGGGGATGTCTCGAAACACCAGACCTCGAAACACCAGACCTCGAAACACCAGACCCGGAAGTGAATTCACTTCCGGGTCTGGTGTTTCGAGGTCTGGTGTTTCGAGACATCCCCCCGGGTGTTTCGAAACACCAGACCTCGAAACACCAGACCCGGAAGTGAATTCACTTCCGGGTCTGGTGTTTCGAGGTCTGGGGTCTGTTGTTTCGAGGTCTGGTCTTTCGAAACACCCAGACATTTTCGTGTCGTCGATGAAGTCAAAAATACGACTCTTAACGATATCAATCTGTACACGTTAAGCATCCGTACAGTCATATCCACTAATCTCACTGCAGGAGAACGCGAAGCCTTACGTGATCTTCGTGCCAACGTCAACATTAAATCATTAAAGGGTGCATGGTTCCGATCACTAATAGCCCGTCCCCAGAACCACGGATTTTACCCGAAGTGATCAACATTTTGGTATCATAAGAAAGGCTACTATTTTTTTCATTTACCCTGTGAAACCTTAGTGCTAAAGATGGTGGTTTGGAAGTTATGAACGAAAAATTTTGGTGGGCCAATATTAATTTTACCACAGACTCTATGGGGCTTGGCAAAATCACGTTTTTAGCTCTCACATCAAAACGGATTGAAATAACGGCGCAAAAACTTTACAGATAGGGTTTTGCGGCGAGGGCCAAATAATCAAGTCTGTTTTCTTGATTTGTCTACCTTTTGTGTCACGGGGAGCATTTTAGAGAAAGTAAAAAATTGTGAACATGGGATCTTTGTGTTTGCACATTAGGTTTGCACACCGGGAATTTGTTGATTGTGTATTGTTACGGGGTTTCTCAGATTTGATGTTTGTCTAAATGATTGTGCATTACAGGCGTTGGAAGTGATTGCGCATATTACGTTTTTTTAAGTGCATGACAGTGTGTTCGATTGTGAAGGGTTTATGTTGTTTGTTGAATGTTATGCTGCTACCTTCCTTGATGTGTTTTCATGTGCCGCATCTTTTGTTGTTGCCTTTGTGATGAGTTTTTGAAGTTTAGTGCTTGTCATTTGCTCGTGATTAATTTGGTTTGCTTTAAGATGGTGTTCATTCTTGTACTGTTGTTAAAGCAATATTAGCACATTTTTTTGAAAAGCGCCCACAATTTTTCAAAAAAATTGAGATTTTTACACGGTTGCATTGGTAACTGGCTAGTAAACCATACCTGTGAATGGTTAAGCTCGAAAATGTCTGCGTCTCACAAACGAAGGAATTTTGTAATTAGAATAATTATTATCGGGATCGATCCCGATAATAATTCAACGGCTGCTGGAAACGGCCTTCCAATGTGAAAGAGCCGGGATATAGCGCCATGTACGTGTCTATGCTCATCCATTAGCTGTTTTATTGGTTCAGACAAATCAAGTTAGAGGTTATTTTCTCGAGGTGGCACTATTTCATCATGGACGGACATAAACGTAGCATTTCCAGCTCTGCCGTTAAGTCCAATCTGGGATCCAAATTCTAATTACAAAATCGCTTAATTTATGATAAATACGCATTTTTAGCATTCTCGTTCGCAGGTATAGTTTCCTAGACAATCACCAACGTAACTGTGCCAAAATATCAAATTTTGAAAATTGGGGGCGCTCTTCAAAAAATGTGCCATTGTTGCTTTAAGTAAGTTGAGTGAGGATTTGATGACGTGGCACATTTGTTTGTTGTTTGGGTTGAAGGTATGGACCACATACACGCTTAACCCTCGTTTAGCGGGGGGGGGGGGGGGTTACCACCCCACTAGTAAACTTTAGTCAGGTGCGCTAAAATGCTGAAAGCTTTCATAAAAATCTTCCGGGTAATCATTTTTTCATCCTTTCCGGACATTTTAGCAAAACAATGTGAATGTAGCACCTTCACCGGGGTTAGGGAATGCGTCAAAAGTCGAAGGGTAGGAGAAATATTTTATGACACATTTTAAACAAATAAATTATGCACCGTATGGCTCTAAAACTCTATGTTCTTGTAAAACTAGCCAATTAGGAGCTGAAAACCACACGAAACTCCGATATTTCTGTCTTTTTATGGGAAAATGTCTGTGGAAAATATCAATTTCTCCAACGTCATTGTGATGTTAGTACTTATTTTGGTATCCATGGAAAGAGGAGCACCATAGCTATCAAAATGATAAACATCGGGTGCTTCAAAACGAATTTTCGAGGTAAAGTGGTAACACCCTCCCCACGGTAATCCGTGTTACAAAAAAAGGCTTGTTAGACGAGGGTCATGATTAATAAAGCATAGTTTTGAGTCTAGTCCTTGTTTTTTGTTTTATTTTTTTCTCTTGTCGAAAGAAACAATGGGACAGATTCTTCGAGCGAGTATTTAATTGAGGTTATTTTAACACTTAAGTGCCCAAGCTAAAAAAACTTCCGTTAGTGCCCAAGGGGGGGGGGGGGGAGGTTCCTAGGGACCCAACCCAGATAACCACTTTTCCATGGGAGTTTGATCATGACACTAACACAAGTAAATGGAGGTCACGTAAGAACCACATACCAACAATAAAAATGAAATTCCGAACTTTGACCTATGACCTATGGCCAATTGAAATTGTCACTCTCCGAAAAAGAGTAGTACGCACATTTCCATCCTCAGCAACTCCAATATAAGGTTTTGAACCAAAATAATTCATTATATCTACTCTAGAATAACCAATTAAAATAATCATTGCAAAATATAGCAATATTTATACCATCTTGTATTTTTCTCAGAAACTTCAAAATCACCTTGGTTTTCCCATAGACTTACACAGTTAAGAGCACGGTCATGACATATAAAAGGTTATTTGATTTAAGTATTATTAATTAATTGCCTCCTAAGGTATATATCTAAGCAAATAAATCCCAAGATTTAATTACTTTAATATTTTAATTAGTAAATATCTTGTTTTTTTTTCACTTCCGTTAGTGCCCAAAGGGGGGGGGGGGTTCCTAGGGACCCAACTTAATTATTCTAATGAAGCCGTGGGCAGACTCAATTTTTTTAGTATCAGGAGAAGCGTATTCATAAATCAGACGATTAGCAAAAAAACTCCTTGAAAATTTGATTGCCTAACCGAGAAATCGCAAAAAAATCAAATGTTGGGTACTATGGAACCCCCACCCCCTTGGGCACTTCAGTGTTAATATACAAAAAACCGCCAAAATACATTATAATTATCGCCCCTCTATGCGGCAATCGTTATGATTATGCATATACGCGCAATAATATGCGCAATTATTTGTAGTCACGATACGCCCACGTTATATACATGCGTTCTACAACTGTTTTGGTACACAACATTATTATTATTTGTATTTGAAATAAATGATTTTCGTTGTACATGAAGAACCGAAAGGCAAAACTCGAGTGCATTCACATTCTGCTGAATAATCACTATACATGTACAATAATTGTCGTGTTGATTTCTTGTCTACTATATTTAAATACCCCACTGTGTTGCACTTCTCTATTTATTTTTACTATATCGTGGCTGCACTGTTAAAAATGTTCTTTAAAAACGGCGTTTTGACTGTCAGCCGGTGTGGCAGGAGATATAGTCCTCCAGGCTCACAGTCCGGGAACAATGGTGAACAATAGGGCAATCGATCAGTTGACTCGTCACGCAACATTAGTTTCAAGCTTTATTCCGTTGTCGTCTATGTAGCCCGGACTATGATACCTGCCGGACTATGATTACTTTCACACCGGGACTCAAAAACGTGCAAATAACTGTAAAAAGGGACTCGAAACGTGCAAATTCCTGTAAAAAAAATAAAAACGTCGTTTTAACTGTTGTGAGTCAATTTTTTCCAGTGTGGGCAGCAAAAATTTCATGTAACTTTAATGTCATATGCAAAAAGTGGGCCCAATACTAAAACCTCATGTGTAAGTTTTGGTCACCTAAATTTGAGGCAGAAATGACGAGTCAAACGGTAGTACATTTAAAAAAAACCTAGCCTCTGAATCATTAAAACTACAAACTGAAAGGACTTCTCTTTGTGCGTAGTAAAATGAACTGTTTTCAAACACTTGTTCATTTTTGCGTCTCCTGTAAATTTCAACATGAATTTGCTACATATGAGGTTTTGTAATTGGCCCTCTTTTGCTACATATGATATTTTGCTTTTTAGAAATTTTCCTGCCACGCGACGATATATACAGATTGAGTGAGAAAAAAATGGACCCTGATTGGGTCCGCCATTTGGCATTTTGAGCAACATATATCTCGAAATATGTGCTATCAACAAAAAGCAGAGATTATTGGCTTTAATTTCCTACAAAGATCATTCCCATCGGTCCAAGTCTGGACACAAATCCAAAATGATTTTGGACCTATATTCGCTCCGTGAGGAAGGAATCACTGGGTATTCCACCCCAAACTGGAGGGAGTAGTAAAACAACTACAGCAGTTAAATGGTAATAGAGCCGGAGGCCCAGACGACATTCCAGCCAAGTTTCTTCAAACTTATGCCGTGGGATTGGCTCCCTTTAATATTTAAGCAGTCGTATGATACGAGCACA
>JAMKCH010004439.1:0-54846 GCA_023653785.1 Ophioderma brevispina | reverse complement strand
AGTGAGTTTAAACATTACAAGACATAGACCCAATTGGTGTTAATTAATATAATATAAAAACTGCTACAATAAAAACCCATTAAAACCCATGGTCAACCTGTAAATGAGCCTGGGTAAAACCACCCGAGTTAACAAGGGTTCCGGCGATACAAACGATTGAAATGGCCACCCATCCCGAGACCAGAGCTAGCTGTTCAAACGGATACTCTATCCGAAACCCGGGGCCAGGCAATATGACCATTGGAATTTTAACCTGGGATTTTACAGTCATTTGAGCTATTTTATGGCTGAGTTATGTGTTTGAGCATGGTATCAACATCAAAATCTAAAAATCAACATTCTAACAGAGGATGCTTCTTTTATACTCTATCTGCGACTGAAAAATCCCATATTTGCCACAAAAACAACAATCAGAAACGTGGAATATTAGAGATCAAAACATTCGTACATTTAAAACGACTCAACATTGAAATCATGGGAACATATAACAGAAAATTTAATGACCCTAAATCGAGTACAAATAACTTCATTACAACTTATACCAAACATTAAAATGATACTTCCCCTTTCAAAAGAAGCTTTAAAAACTCGTAACCAGAAGCAGCCCTGAATGACAACAGCAATTTTCCAAGTCAATCAAACACCAAGAAACAGCATCGACAACAACATCACCTGAAGAAAAACACACCAGCAACCAAACAACACTAAAAACAATACAAAACAAGAACGCACATTATTCGGATTGCAAAGGAAAAAACACAACACAGACAATATTCAGAGATTCAAAAAGGATCTTACCAAAACCTGGGACATTCCTCAATAACAATTCTAGGCAGGAAGGTATCCACCTAAAAAACACATCCCTGACCATCACAACTGTTGACCCCACGCAAATTGTACTCTTTTATTTTTAGAGCAATTTTAACAATGGCGACAAATTTGACAATGATATAAGTAGGGACATGCAAGAGATATTACCCAGCAAAAATCAGAAAATCCAGCGGGAATCTGCCCTATAGGCCTACCAAAAGGTAATTAATTTGTATGTTATAGCGCCCTCTCTATAGGCCTATTTCCATAGAAAGACGGGTGGTAAACTAGTTAATTTTTCTGAAAAATCATATTTGCCCGCCATGAAATTTCATCAAATTTACAACAGGATGTTGTTAGTGGCATAAATATACCCCAATAGTTGTCAAACAGTGTGTCGCCGTGATATTTTTGGTTTTATTCCGGTTTTGTCATAATAAATGAGATTTCAACAGCTGTGATTTCACTCATAATAATAATAAGAAGATAACGGCCCCACTTGGACAAAGCTAATGCATTCAACGATCACTCACTAACTGGGCAAAACTTGGCTAACAAATTCCACTTCAATAACTCATTAATAAACACCTTCCAAAAAACACATTCACCTCAATTTCTGAATCAGTTATGTGATGAAATCGCACAAACTTCGCCACCTGACTGAACCTGGCAAAGTCGGGGGTTAAGGAACGACAGGTGAGATCCTGGCTGCTAACAAATCATATGATTCTTCTTCTTTATCGCCTTCCAAAAAACAACTGTGGTTCTCACATATGAGCCAGCCAGCGATGGGTCACAAAAAGTCTGGCCTGCTTCAGTGAACCGGCAAACGGTAATTATTTGGCATTGTTGCCCCAGCAATGGGCAGACCAAAGAGGTGTTCCATTGTCTGTGGTGCTGTTCCACAACCACAGGTAGTATCCTGATCTGCTTCCATATCGCCCTCTTCTGCAGAAACCTAGATCGGCCAGGTCTGGTTCTCAATCTATTGAGAGCACATCGCCATTCAGCCCTGAGATTCAGCTTCCAGGTGAAGATGCTCACCAGGTTCAATACCGATAGATGTTGACTTGGTTGATGGCAATTACCTTTTCTTTCCACAATTAGTCGGACTCTCTGACCACATCCTTAGAGACTGTTTTCAAGAGGTGGACTTTGCTTGAAGAACTCTCTCTGGATTTTAGGCGTTGCAGCAGGTATCTGTTCCCATACATAGGTAGGGTGCCTCACATAGATACTTGGCCCTACGCTCTTGCCTCCGCTACCTACGACGGATTGTCTGGTTAGAGCAATGCCTGGTAGGATGTACAAGTTTTCCCGTTGGTGTGGACGGAGGCAATCCTGGTGAGGAGCCGGCAGGATGCATTTAACGCTGAATCAAGCTTCTTGGTATGGATTGATCTTTCCCAACAGGGCGAGGCCAATACTCTGCACATTATAGCAAAGGCCATTCTCGTCGATCTTAGGGTTATGTGGGCGAGCACCCCTCTTTGCCCTTGAGTTTGTTCAATATGTTATTGCTGAACAATACTTTACGTCTTCGTCTTCTGATGTGGGTCTTAAGAGAGACTGCAGTCGCAGGTAACTCCTAGGTAGACAAGATTATCACAGTGCTCCAGGGAGTTCCCAGACCAGGTAACTAAGCTGACTTTTGGCTTCACGGTTTCGTAATGGAAAGCACACACCTGTTTCTAGATGGGTTTGCACGTAGGTGGTTTTTTCCCTCATAATAAGGAGTGAGTTCATAACCAAATCTTTGGAGAGCCTCTCTTCAACAACGTTGAAGTCGGCACTTGAAGCACTAATTCAAGTCGTCCTGCATAAATAAAAGAACAGGATTCCTGCACTCCTCGGTTGGTCGTTGGTATATATGGTGAAAAAGGAGAGGTGCAAGCACAACTCCCTGTGGTAGGCCATTCTTGAGCCTACGCAATCGGTCTTCTTCGCTCCTAGCTGAACAAAGAATATCCGGTTTGCCGCAATCCTTCGGATAGCTCAGTCAAGTGATGTCCTTGGTAATTCCAGGATCTTATGGAGTAGGAATCTGTGATTACAGTGTCATACGCTGATGATAGGTCGACGAACACAGCTCCGGTTACATACACACTTCTCGAAACCATCATCAATGTGTTGAGTTAGGCTGATTATTTGGCTAGTTGTTGATTGCCTGGCCGGAAACCCTGCTGTTATCTGGTATATGAGGTGTTCGTCTATCTCAGGTGCGATTACGATTGAGCAGGAGACATCAAAGAGCTTGTAGGTATGGCTATGGAGTGATATAGGTCTGTAGACTCTTGGGATTGGATGGATCTTCCCATGCTTAGGAGTGCCATTACATGTGCTTTCCTCCAGATCGTTGGGAAACTGTGGGAATAAGGCAGCACTTGTAGAGCTCAAGAGCATCCTTTGCTATGGGCCAAGATTTTTTAGTGGCTCAGTAGAGATTGTTGTTAAGGAATTGCGTTTTCCTGGTTGAAGTTTAGCACTACCGGATGCTTTAATTGATCAAGTCGAGATTTGATTGTTAGGCTACTGCTTTTTCCTGGTGAACAAGTTTCGCAATACCGGATTCCAAATTATCCATGTGAAGGGGCGAGTGAAACCCGGGTCACCACTATACCTCTTATGGTTTAGTTTGGTCTTCTTGGGTTTCTTGATGCACTTGCCATTTAAAAGCAGTTGGTGGGCAAACTGGTTCGGTGTGTGAATTTGGTCTGTGGAGGGGGTTTTTCGGTTTTGTTGGTCCCTCGGAGCTTGATTTCGGATGGTAGACCATGCTCTTTTGCTGTTATGGGTCATATCGGTGGAATTCAATTAAAGTATGCCAGTTTTGAGCTTTTCCTGGGAGATCTTCTCCGAAAACTTGCCTCACTTAGCAGTTGTTCAGCCGCAAAAGGATCGCTTCAAAATGGAATCTACTCTGATATTCCTAGCACATTCCTGAAAGGTCTGGTTTATATTCCGTCTACAGGCTTGGGATGGGTATGATCTCCGTGCAGTATTGTTCATAGTTGGGCAATTTGTCATTAGTTATGGGGTTTTGGAGCAAGTTATTCACGTCTGATCCAGTCATCAGTGAATCCTGCCAGTCTGCTTTCTGAGTTAAATGCGGGCGCTTAAAAGGCACTTTGTTTGGGTCTTGACTGCAGCGTTGACTTGGATACGGATGGTCGAGTTGAGTTTGTGGAAAAAACAGGATCCAGAACAATCGTGCTACACGGTTAGAGATGTTTGTAACAATAGCTAGATCAGGGTTGTTACCTCTCTTCCAACGGGAACTATGAAAATTGATGCCGGAAGCTTAGATCGTTGAAGGAGACGTAGATGTTGACTGTCTATCCATTCTGCGACAGCTTGTCCGTCTTGTTAGTTTATTGTAGCCCCATTGTGTAATATGGCTGTTGACGTCGCCAATTGAAGAGTGCGGTTTGGTGGAATTACAGGCGTCCAGGGTTGAGTGAGGGTGCTCGAAGTCTTGCTGATGGAGTTGGTAAGAACGATGTAACTATGACAGGACTAAGCTAATGTTGAGGACTCGAGTTGTTATCATCAGACATTGAGGTTGCTTCTACTCCGGTGGCCTGTTCTCACACAATATAGCACTTCATATTATGGATGTGGTCTCTCGGTGGGAAGGGACAAACCATTTCTGGTATGGTTGGCCGGTGTTATTGATCCCTCTGTGGGTTTCCTGCAGACCAGAGGACATCGCATGGGAGATTGTTACACAGAATCAGTCAGATGGTACTTTTTGCATTGGAAAAAAACCTCCACATTCAATGACCCAATTATGTTCAAGGCAGACCTTAGAAAAAGGCCTGCGCTGAGGGTCTAGTCATGATATGGGGTTATACTTAAGAAAAATGATGTTAATGGACAACAGTGTTGGAGTTGTGAGATTGTTCCGCTGGTCACTGCGTACGGCAGTGTAACCCCCAGGGGAGCCACAAGAAGGTTCTCTTACTTCTCCTATAAACATCATATCACCTCTGAGGCCACATATTTAACCAATATCACTCTACACCCGGGACCTTCCCAGTCACCTACAAATCAGCCAAAGTCCTCTTATTTACAAAAACAAAGATGCACAGAACATTGCAAAATTCAGGCCATTTCTGTTCTTCCCTCTTTTTCAAAACTATTAAAAAATCATGTACACCGGTTGTCTACATCTTTAATAATCACAACATTCTTGTCGATGCACAATACGGGTTTTAGGCCCAAACGCTAAACTTACATGGCACTCCTGAACTAACACCAACCTAGAAGCCTTGACATAAAAAGTAACACTCCACACCATGGGGGGTTTCCCGGATCTCTCCAAGGCTTTCGATACCATCGATCACAACATTCTTCTTCACAAGCGTTCTCATTATGGCTTGTACGTGTAGAGTTAGCATTGGAGTGGTTTAGGAGGTACCTACTAAGGGGGGGGGGCGTTTTTTTTTTTCACAATCAGTCTAGTCTACATACAACCATCGCATATCTATAAACCCATCAAAGAGTTGCGTCCCACAAGGCTCGATCTTTGGACCCCTTACTTTTCATATTACATGAATGACATCACCAGCATCTCTAGCACAACTAAAAAATTAATTTATTTGCAGATGACCCTTACATATTGAGCAACTTTTTGACAATATAAATCATGAACTCGCAAAATCACTGATCGACTGGTTTCGGGCCAAACAAAACTTTCCCTAAATGTGTTCCAAAAAGTACCTGCTTTTCTCTATCACACAGCACAAATCACAAATAAAACGATAACCAATAGTTAACACACATCTGTGACTTCACCCTATTGTTTTTTCGCTCCATTATTTGCACGAATGGGCGAAAGTAACAATAAACGCCATCGATAACCAGAAAAGCGGACTGGCTTCGCCGGTTTTACGAATGGCGTGTTATTGGAACATTCGCTCCAGCGGCAAAAACCAATGCAGGAAAAAATCAATACAAGCAGGTATAACAATATGGGCACAATTTAGAAAATTTTCCGTTGATTAAAAATCACATGAAAATAACGATTATCATACCATACAACGAGTTAATTTGGTTCGGTCTTATTTAGTTGTGTAGTTTATTTTTCTAGTTAAGTTATGAATCTCACAAGAAGGGCGTACTTTTTTATTTTATTTGTATGGACTTGGATAGTATTTCAATACATTTTTCCCAAATATTATCATCTTGGGTTTGAGAGTAAGTTTTGAAATTTGAACTTATTTGAACTTATATTTCATGTATGGTTGATCTACGTTTATTTCATTTAGTCCTTCAACTTATGTTTATCGGTGTACTTAGGCTAGATAGAATACTTTTGTTCAGTATTTGTAGTTTTTAATTTGGTCAAATCTAAACCGAAACTTGCTGGCTCTTTGTATCTTTTTTGCTTGTCTTTAATGTATTATTGTGTTTCACTGTTTATTGATTTAAGCTTTCAATCATAATATAGTATTGTTCTACTGCTAACAGTGTGTAATAAAGTTATATGATTGGAATTTAAGTTGTTTCATATGAAATTATGCGACCGTAACATTTCACTTTTTTATTTAAAAAGACTAAGGAGGACATTTATAGGAAGCAAGCGCCCATTTTTTGTTTCGAGCACGAGTTTGTGCTTTTTGAAATGCATATCACATAATTCGATACACCATGAGTGAATACACCGTCTTTATGTAATAAGATGAGAATTTAGTATGCTTTGATGTTTTCTGTCGTGAAAGACAGAAAAATCAAAGCATGCTTTCTATAGAGCCAATTAAAGGTGCACGAAGAGATTTCAATAGATGTTCCTTAAAAATCGACAGTACTGATTTTTGCCCTGATATAAGGCTTTCATAACAAAAAAAAATCCCCCATATAAAAGAATTAAGCCGAGACGTTTCTTTGGTATAGAAATTGTGAATTTTCTAATTTCGTAAGGAGCCAATACAAAATGCAGCCTAGTTTTACATGAAATATAAGCAAATCAAATCCTCTTTTTTCTCTTTTAAGGCCTTTCTGTTGTAGCGAACGAAATCACAGGCAAGATATCTAATCTATATGAAAATACGATGAGACACAATATTTGGGGCCTCAAAATCTATCGTGCCTTTTAAGTCAATAAGGCTATACGCTACACAGGTTTTTCATGTTTGTACATGTAACAATTTTTGTTAATCTGGGTTTAGGTTAGAGTGTTAGGAGATGAGTGTCATTCATAAATAAAAAAAATGTCTCTGCAAAATTTTATAAGGGGCGGTACGTATGAAACGCTTTCCAGAACGACCATTTTTAGTCGGCCACCGATTAAATAAATTTAAAAAAAACTTTCCTTAAAAAAAAAACGATGCGTGGTGGTAAAATGCGATTTGAAAACCGGTGTGCGAGCGTCAGCCGACATTAATTTTTGGCCTAATAGGAAAAACGAGACCACGCACCTTTCACAATATACCAGTTCCTATTAATCCCTTTCTTGGCATATACAGAGAGAAGAAGACAAATACCGACGAAATCTTGTTCCCATATAGAGCCCTTAGTCGATCAGTATATGTCTGCATCGGCATTTTAATGGTATCTGGGTTAGGAGACAGCATTTAACAGTCCTCATCTTCGGGTTAACTCCATAAATCCTTAAGATTCGGACTTGGATTCATATCCACATTCAGGTTAATTTTTCATTTAGAACGGAAATATGCATCAATATACAATAAAAAGATTATTCCAAGTGCATCCTCAAGTTGCAAGTGGCAGTTAGCTTGTTAATCCAAGAAACGGGTCATCCAAATGTGATAGCAATTTCACTACAGACACACACAGGTGTCTGCTTGACCATATTACGTGGTGAAATATGAAGTAAATCTTTATCTCGTTACACATTTAGCGGTAATTCTAAATTCATCGCAGTACTACTTAATTATAAACAGGGTACTGAAGTCAATGACGAGTAATCAAATATAAATGTACATATATATCCACTCTGTAGCAAACTGTGACCGCAATCAACCACCACCTATACCAATGAAATCTGCATACGAAATGCTGAATTCCGGGGACTTGAAAATGCGATCAATATTGAACCTATCTTCATCATTATACAACTCAAAGAATGTTTTGTCCAGTAATGCGTTTTTAAAGACTCTTAAATTCACACCATTCCACAAACCTTTGAATACATTATCCGTCTTCAATCGGTAATTGAATTATCTTGTGAATGAGCAACTATTTCAAAAACACTCCATTCGCAAAATAATGGAGCGAAAAAGCAATAGGTTGACGTCCCAGATGTGTGTTAATGTCTGATATTACACGAGTTACTTTCCATTCGTGGCTGAGAATGGCTTCGGGGCTACGCCCCTAGCCTTTCTCAGCCACGAACGTAGCAACTCGTGTAATATCCTTTACATAAACCACTAGAGCATTATTTTTCGAGTGAAATTATTTCACTAATGCACGCCAATACCTCAAATATGAATGCGTGCATTATGACACGATTTGAATATGCATGCGCGCATTATTGGGCAAACATTATCAAGCGTGCATTATTAAACAATAAATTTAATAATACACGCTAGCACGCATGCTTTTACTTCCCCCTCGAGTGAAAGCGCTTTAACAGTTCACTTGCCATGGTAATGCATAATACCAAGGCCAGAACGTTAATTACCACAACCTCCCAGGTTATGTGGCTTTACTAAACGGGGAAAGATCAGATTGACACTCACTACGGAGTCTATACCTTAAAATCAAAATCTTATTTCAAAGGAAATTGGTGTTAAAAAAACAAGCAAACTCTAACGGCAGTAGGTCCTATCATTGTCTATTTTAAAATCTGTGGTGTTAATAAACCCCGATTTTGACCTAAACAAATAGATGCGATACATCAAGAACTAATGAATAATTACGGCATGCAAATCGACTGCGTTTATTCATCCAAACCGATTGGTGAAGTAAGTATTTGACTAATGCGTACGCAACGTTTCAATTGTATCATGGCAATTATGTCAAAGCTAACTATTAATTAAGGCTGTAACTCATCAAAGTTTCAATCAATATACTACATTTACACTTTTCACACTCTACCAATGCTTGCTGCTTTATGTCCAGTCAACCCAGTTTTGTGGAAAGTTCGTAGAACGACCGATATTTTAGTGTATAATTTGTAAAAGTTTACCAAAATATATCAGAAAAAGAGTTATTATATTGTATTTATGTTTTGATGGTGTATAAATAGCGGGGCCACTGTGAGCACTCGCTCTAAAGCGCTCGTGCTCACAGTGGCCCCGCTAATGCATATGTTAATTTATTAATGCCCCAATCATGCATTATATCCCCGACTGCACTCCACTAATGCCTTATCCTATACAAGACTCAGACACTCTCCCGGTCCACACAACCAAATTTCTTGGCATCACAACGACGACAAACTAACAACTGTAATTACCACCAACTCTGGCACTACCAAGCGGTCTTCACGCATTGGTACAATCTACCGAGTTAAAACAACCTTCCAGACTACCACAAAATCAACTATACAACACATAGTTCTCCCATATATTAGCTACTGTAACTCATCTGGGCCTCAAACTATCACTCACTGACCACCAAACTAAATACCAACAGAAATTGCCATTCGCCACTCCTACAAACTCACCTCCCCAGAACACACACTTTGCCATTATTTCACTCACGGAAAACACTAATTAGAGCCCCTAACCAAACTTCAAACAGCGCGGCTTCATGTTTTGACTATCACAACAAACCTCCAAACTTCAGCATTATCTTTTACCACAAACGGACAAATCCACAGCTATACACCAGACAGCCCCAAACTTCATCTCCCCTCCCCCCACATAATCTTCCTTTGAAAAGCCACTTGATTCATATTCAGGGCGGTTCATACCTTTGGAATGATCTCCCAGAATCTATCACAACAATTACAAACAATTTACTTTTAAAGCTCAACGAAAAACATTTCATCAACCAGTACAATTCTTAATTAATTACTCCCAATATTTTATGTCTCTCCCTCACTTCAGTCTTTCGATCTTAACTCTACTTCACTTTTATTTTCACTTTATTTCTCCTCTGCTTCGCGCATTACGCAATATGTTTAGCATACCTCATCAAGACATGTTTGTCCCCCTCTCCTATTCCCGTATCATGTATTCCCGTTAAATGTTTTTTTACCTGAGATTTTAGTTTTTTTCTGCTATGTAATTTCCACCATGCAATTTGTAAAATTGAATATATTTTATTTGTACGGTTTAAAGAGCCATGCAATCACTATACCTTGGAAACATACTAATTTAACAGACGTCCGTATTGGAATGGATGGTGGATCCCTTAATGACCCCTTGAGGTGACTTGACCTTTGACCCTGTAACTTCACAATATGTCAAAATTTGCATTTAATGTCTCTTTACGTGTTAACAACCTTTACAAGATCAATATTATTGAGTTTCAACTTAATCCAAGCATGTAAGGGATTTGACCTTTTCACCTCTATAACGTGACACCTGGGTCACGGATGGTGTCAACTGTAACTTGATCTGTAATTATGATGCACGAGGATTATCCCCGACAAATTTCAGCTCAATCGAGCTTTTTGTAGATTTTGATCTTTGACCTTGAACTTTGACCTTTGGGTGGTTCGAGACATCATAGACCTATTTACCATTAATGTTACATCACTGCAGACATAACGGCCTTTATCTGTCTTCTATAGGCTGAGAATAGCAATTGGGCTTATTTTAGCATTTTTACCAAAATTGACCATTTCGACCCCCTTAATACCTTGACCCAATATGAAAAAAACCTCCCTCATATTACACTGCAAAAATGCATTTTCCAATTTAAATAAAAAAAAAAATATATTATGCCTTAATTCTGGAGAATAAAATTCTTGAAGTATTAGCCTAACCGGAATGACCTTAATTGACCTTGGGGACCCCCAAAATGGTAACAAATACCCACCCCGGGCATAAATCAGGTAACACTAATGTATCTGAAGGTGTGTCACTCTAATATGTTTACATTTTGAAATAATAAAAAATTTTTGAATATTTTTGGTTTTTGACCGGACGTTCCCCTAATGAACCTTTGCCCCCTTCGCCGAGCACAAATTTTGTGAAGGATCTTAAGCTGCTTCATATGTAGAGTCACGTGACCATGAACGTTGCATATAATCAGATAGCATTTTTGAAGATTTTAGATTTTGGAAGATTTTTTCACAATAAGACCGGAAGTGCCCCCTTAATGACCCAAAGATTGACCTCTCGACCATAAATTTTGTGAAGAGTCAAAGCGCTTCACATGAATGAGTCACGTTACCATTCAATGTAAACTGTAGGAGAGAGATACATTTTCAAGAAAAGCACACTGTGGGACCCCTGGGACCCTACGATTGACCCCGATAGGGGTCAAAGTCATATGTCATTAATGGAAGGAGATCAGGCTGTAATATGGTGCACGTCTGACGTCAGACTATGTCAAACCATGACAAAAACAGAGAAGCAGTTGAAACGTTGCCAAGAAGAAGAAAGAAAGAAGAAACTAGCCATGCGGTGACAGGGAGAACAAGACGGCTGGTAATAACATCTGAAGACCTTTGACCCCATGCCTAATACCTTGATCAATGAGTCAAAGATGTCGGTAAATGTATTTTTGGTGTAACAACGTTTACAGGATCATTATATGAGTTTCATCAATCCAAGCAGGTCGGAATTTGACCTTTTAACCCATATAAAAACGTGATTCCCTGGGGTTATGGTGGGGTCAACTATAATGTTTGATTTATGATGTTCACGGATTATCCATGACAAATTCAGATCAATCGAGGAGCTTGTTTGAAAATTTTGACCTTTGACTTGAACTTTTGACTTTGGGGTCAAGACAATCATAGATACCTATGCCTATTATTAAGTTACAATTCATGTAGCAAAATAACTGGCTTTGTTGTGCTCTATAGGCTGAGATATAGCCAATTTTGCTCTTATTTTTAGCATGTTTTGACACATTTGACCATTTGATCCCTTTAATGACCTTTGACACAATGTATAAAAAAAAACTCATGTACACAGCCAAAAGGAATTGTCCCGTTTTCAAATAAAAAAAATCTGCTTTGCTAAGTGCGTGAGGATAAACATTCTTAAAGTGATTTAGCTCAAAACCGGAAATGACCTGTAAATGACCTTTCCTTGACCCCCAAATAAAAATACAAGCATACATCGGCTAACATACATGCATATCTGAAGGTTATGTCACTCGGCTATGTTTTACATTTTGAGATAAAAATTTTGAAAGTTTTAAATTTGGTTTTTGACGGAAATGACCCCCTTAATGACCTGTGATCCGTATCCATGAACACCCTATATGAAGCAAAGTGTCAGTAGTTTCCTCTGAACAAGTTAGTTGATATCGGCATAATGTGTAGAAGAAGATAATTGTAACATTAAATACATATTTGACTCCTGGGCCAGGTCAAAGGTCAGACAGAGGTCAAAGTCATATGACATGAATCGGACGTCTCAGCGGTCATTTGGTATAGGTCTGGTCAGATACTTCAAACCATGACTGAGCTAACGCATTGTTACCAGAAGAAAGAAGAAAGAAAGAACGCATCAAAAACAGACCAAGACGGCTGACGGCCGTCTTGTAAGAAAAACGCATCAAAACGAACAAGACGCCTGAAGGCGTCTGTAAAGAAAGAACCCATCATAAAACAGATCAAGACGGCCTGAAGGCCGCTTTGTAATTATAAGCCCTATCGGGTTGTCCCATTACTGGTTCCAGCATATCATATCTTGCACCTATTTATCTTAGTACAGTCTACCATTGAACGGTATGTATTATTATATTATATATATATATATTATATATATATATATATATAACATCATGTACAGTATTATTTACAGGTGACTATCTTGAATTAAGAATGTGCTCAACCCATTACAGGAGAGCGTAAAATAAATTACAAAGTATAGGACCTCTGGAAAGGGCACCGTTACTCTGAGGTTCACGGTATACCCTCACTACGATATGGGTACGATCTTCAGACGGATGATGACTCACAGTCGTGTCTTAACAGTAGACATGTATGTATATACATGCCGTGGCGTCACGACTGGAGAGTTCCAGCCAAGTGTATGTACTTTTCCAAATAGTCGAGAGTGCTCAACCCACTACGAGTAGTGGGGGCGTTATATAACATCATAGTAAACAGTATTATTTACAGGTGACTATCTTGGGAATTAAGGTGCTCAATCCCATTACAGGAGAGAGTAAAATATAATATTATATATATGACAGAAAGCACAATAATGGGTACCATAACATTAGCAATTTTTCTTAATGCACATATTTTGGAATAAATACTGATCCCTAATTAACTGTGTTAATATGTTTATATACAGTATACATATAGTGAAGATAATTTGCATGGGTTCTCAAAAAACCACTTTGACAATTTTTCATAAACATTACTTCAATATTGCCGGTCAATTTTGACGGAAAAATCTACCATTCAAAAATGACGTTTAAAAAAAAAAAAAAAAAAAAAAAAAAAAAAAAAAACCATTATGTTGAATTACAATAATATGTTTAATACTTTGGTCATGATTTACATTAATTTTTGGGGGCGAAAAGTCATAACATTGGTTTTCTGGAGGGCGACAAAACGACAGTGCTATTGTTACTGTCATCCGCCATGTACGCCATGTAACAATAGCCAATATTATGCCACTTGGGAATACTTCAATAAGTTTATTTCAGTATTGTTTCTGTAAAGGGACAATCAATTTGGATAACTTAAAACAATAAAAATGAATATGGTCTGCAGAAATAAAAATAACATAATTTATTTTTTGCTAGTGTTACCTCCGTCAATATTTTGCAATAACATAGCATTTTCAAAGCCTCGCGGGAACAAACAACCAGTCCCGAGATCGATCAACATCTATCCATTTCCATCATGGTGTTGGTCGCAGTAACGGCAGTGCGAAATGAATAAGATAGTTTTACTTTTTTTATAATCTGGCTACCTAAAATCATTCCGCAATAATATGACAAGTACATAGCACAGGAATGGTGGCAGTCTATGGGTCATTAAACCTGAGGCGTGTGTATAGAAATTCAATGTAATTGTGGCTGTTTGTATTCACGATGCATGGATACGCATACTGTATAGATTACGCCTGCACGATGTCACAGTGGGTACATGTATGGCACCAGGGCTCGCGATAGCTTGTTTAGCATAGGCCCCCAAGGTTTGCGACACATTTTCTGCAAGTTGCTACTGCAATTTTAAGATGGTGTAACATTTTTCCCCATACGTTTGCACTATCAATATGAATCAAAGCAAAGAGCTGTGCAAAAATTGCTGCCACAAGTGTGTAAAAATCCCAGCGCGAGGCGCTGCTGGCGCTTCCAATTGTCGATCGTCGTAATTATGCCAACGTTTACTAATTATTTGACGGAACGTTGTTCAATGTGGACAAAATTTGGATGGAGGCCCTGACTAGAGTTAATTCTTTTGATGGCAATGGTGCTAAGTTATTGGGACATATTGTGCATCTTATAGCAGATACCAAAAATATGGCAGTTTTCACCGTGGTTATATAGATAATGGTTAAAAGTTACACAAGGGCGAGGGATTGTAATGTTACCATTCATTTCTCATGTATCCGTCCTTGAAGTCACATTAGCAGTATTGTTATGTTGGGTTTTATAGCATGTGGTAATATATTACATATGATTTTACCATGGTTAAAAAACCTTGCTGCTATTGTGTATACCAAAGCCATAGTAGATCCAATCTGCAATATTTGTTCTATTTTAAAAATGTTACACATTCTGAATACTCCAATGGTATTCTCAAACGAATAATCGGATCGTGGAAATAATTAAACAGAAAAGTTATATTTTTTCACCTTAAATTGAAAGTTAGGGGTGCCTATGGAAAAGTTAAACTAGTTAACATTAGCACATAATAGACAAATTATTTTCCCCCCTTTTGGTAGGTTTCTGGTCCCAATATTGTGCTTTATGTCATATAAAGAAATACCTACTTCGGCATTGGACCGGACATACAGCATATTGGACCAACTAGAGCATTGACGATCGCAGCTATTATGTTCACAGGGATGTTGTAGTGTTTAGTGGTTGGATTGTTATTGTGGTAGTTTTATACTTTTTTAAGCGGTGAGTCATTCTTTTTCTGATTTATATCAACCTCCAATGCTCCAAGTCAAAAAAATGGGTGACTTGCATTGATCAAAATGACCCGGTCACTGTGTTGGAAGCGCCTTCGACTACGATTATAAAACTGTCTGGCAACTCAAAATATCAATGTTCAACAATAATGTCGTCGATAACTTCAAGCTTCAATAGATCAATATTGTAACATGCGGAGGGTATTGGGTTGAGTGTTATAGACTTGCCGAATTATTAGTTCACATTTTTCGAGTAGTTTCCCCTAGAGTACCACAAACTTGTATTATAAGGGTCACAGAAGAACCTATAGAGTCCCATAAAAAAGTTACTCCTGGAATTGATTTCGGCCAATGATCGATTTAAAGTCCTTGACACTTGATCACCTATGTTGAAGGAAGCAACAACCCGCGCGCTGTCTTTAACCGCTTGTTCTGCCAACAGTCACACGTTAACGGAACAAACCGCATCAGGCGCATGCATGGCAATTAAATAATGTTAGGACTAAAGGGGCCCATTCTTGATCACAGCACCTTCAATGGTTTATTCATGTTCACTAGATACCGTTGGAAAAGCGTATTCACAAAATTTGAGTTGACTCCCCGATCTTGCGGTTTTGTGTTATGAGCAAATGCGGGTTTCCCACGATCCCATGGAATTATTTAGAACCTATTGCTGTAATTATGTCCGTTTACGGACAGGAAAATTACAAATTGTGAATATATTACATATACGACCGATGTGCCACGTAAGATTGGGCGGTTTTTTTTTTGTCGGGTGTTCTTTTTTTTTCTACACATGGATTACTAGGCATAGGCTAACGTCAGATGCTCTGAGAATTTCTCAACTTTTTTTATGGTAAGTCGGGGGGGACGACGGTTGTGGATCACGAAATGACCCTTTAAGCCGTAGGCGAATTTAAGGTTGCAGAGGATACAAAATTCAGTCATAGGCCTTGTTCTTGACACTTGAAGAATTGTGACCATGCACTCTCCACTTGAGGCATTTCTTGATCCACAGCATCGTACCTAAGACTCAGTTCTCCGTCCCTATACATATATTTTACTATATCGGTAAAAATTTTGACTGTCTACATTACACTCGCTTCGCCTCGTGAAATAGAAAAGTCAAAATTTGGGCTCCTGCTATATTTTTTACTATCACCACTCTTAGGCATTCAATATTTGGATATTAATAAGCCACGCAGGTCTGTCACAAAAGCCTAGGCCTGAAATAAACAAATGCATCATGCGCACACCTTACACCACACCCAAACACACAAATAGCCTATATCATGATGTAGACCCTGTAGTGTACACATTTCAACTTCCTCGAGATCAGTGATGCGTCACCAGGTATTTCTCGCGGGCATCTAAGTGCCGGCTTTAAACGCGCGAGTGTGGATGCAGCGGCCAGGCATGCAGGCTTAGGCTAGCCTAGACAGATAAAAACTGATGGCTAGGCCAAGGTAAGGGCTGGCATAGCTGCATTGCATAGCTTAAAAGCGAGGCCATTCATGCAGGTATAGCCATGGACAAGATAAAACTGGCTAGGCCAAGGTAAGGGCTAGGCCTAGTTGACTTCAAATCCAATGGAGAACATGAGGCCTACATAGAGGAGTGGCTATGCTAACTCAAACACAAACAACAAAATAAACGAAAACAAGATACACACATTTCTACCATGTCTACAGCCATGACAGCCAAAAAACACACGCAAAATGAAAGCAAAAAAAAAAAGAAACGGAAGCAAACCAAAAACAAAATTGAGTTCAAGTTGGGCCGTCTCACTGCCACGGACATTGGTGAATCACGATGGTCGTCACAAGCCTCACATGCTCAGGCGCCGAACACATGTAAAAAATCTATTCAATTTGCAAAAACATGTTTGCACAAGATCAAACCGTGCAGCATGTTTGTTGTATAGGTAGACTCACACCGTAAACCGGCATCCAGTGTACATGATGAACAAGGCCTACTAATCGTTCTCGGCCGAATAAGATTTCGGTTGTGTTTCGGGCAAATTAGGTGTGCAAATGAATAGGGCTAATTATAATTAATATACAAAACATCAACGTCAATGCTATATTTTGAATGGTACATCGGATACGCAAAATTCTTCACTGCATGAAAGCCCATCATGGCGCGAATCTTTTTTTGCATATTTGAGAGTGTGGATATGTGGCTAGGTAGGCAAATGAGCTTATTAAATATGCATAATTACTGATCGCTAAAAACTGTAATCGGAAAGACAAAATTCCATCGTACTGAAAGGACTTACTATGCCATACATCTTTGAGTGACGGAATCATAATTGGGTTCAACTTGCATGTGGGGCCAATTAAAGGGGCATTCTTTGATGCAATTTATCTAATTAAATATGCGTAATTGGCTGCATCACTAAAAAACAGTAGATTATGATATGCAAAATTCCTTTGCCACATGAAAGATACATGTTACCCTATTTTTGTAAATCATGATTGAGACAAGTGCAGGTGGGTCAATTAAAGGGGAATTCTGTGATTTTTTTTCAAAATGCAATAATACCAAAGCATGGTCCATTTCGCCAAATTTGCGCAGATTTTGGTTGTAAACAAACTAGGAATCAAAGGTCAAACGGCAAAATTTAATGACATTGTTGATTTTTGAACAAGTACTATCCTAAACTCCCTATGTTTGCATAGACTGTTTTGCCGATGTACCTTTCAAACTTCTCAATTGAAATACTACACCTTCCAAAGGATTTTGATCTCCAGCCTCACACAAATGCACCACACACACCACACACACACACACACACCCACAACACACACACACTGAAAACACATGGTGACCTAGTTTATTGTAATGTAAACAGGCTTGTACAAACATGAGTAAAGAATCCTATCAATGCAAAGGGGGGCTTGCTAAGGGAATGGTCCAGAGTTTACAGGAGGGTGACATGAGTTGAAGGAGTCAGCCAGGGTATTTAGGGTATGGTCCATGATTTAAGGAGGGTGTGATTTTTCCTTCTTTTTGTAAGCTGATCTATGTGTGCTACGAGGATGGGACCAAACATGATATGACGGCTTATTACAAGGGCTGTCACCTGGATGCGGAAATGGTGGGTAAATTAGGGATAGTTGATGGGAAGTTAGGGGAAATTGGGAGGAAGGGAATTTGAGGGAATTAGAGGAAAATTAAAGGAGAATTGGTGTCACCGGATTGCACACAACCAGAAATTGCAACCAGGTTGTCTGTGGGACTACCACTTTCTTTTCCTTAATGGAGACGGGGACACTGGATGCATACTGTATATTCACATAATGTTGTGCGTATGTGTATTTTCAGGTGGAAGTTTGTTGTCCATGGTTGTATTGATGGTGCACAAGGATTTATCACATTCATCAAAGTTGCAACCAGTGCTGCAATGTACTTGCAGATTTTGAAGAGGCTGTTGATGAGTATGGCTTCTGGTCGAGGCGTCTGGTGTTACCGTGGTGTATATTGTTAAACAAGTGTACAGGACACCAAATTGTACCAGACATATCATCTGTAATAAATTTCCATAAATGATAAAACAGTTGTGGGGGGGGGCCCCTTTTTTTAACAGGATTGATTTTTGCAGGATTTCTAAATTAATGTAAATACTTACAAAATAGAGGGACCAAATTTTCATGGTTACATTCATTCAGGAACTTGAATGTCCATAATAAAGAACACAAATTTTAGACAGTCATCCAACCCAGAATGCTACAGTCAAACGTAGGCAACATGTAAACGATTACTGCATGGTACAAATCCCCCCAAAATTGGGGAGGTTCGGCCGTGGGAATCAAACTCACAAGCTTTGCAGTAATTCAGCAATGCCCAGACTACTTAGACTACCTGTCCCAAACTGATAATACAGTTAGTAAACCTGGTGCCTGATGGAATAAAATGAGTAAGTCGAGATGCTTAATGGATTACCCCCCCCCCCCATGTTAGAATTTTATTCTTGGATCTGAGAGAAAATGCACACTAAAACGGTGTTTATTTCCACGATAGTGTGGTTGGTGTGTATTCCCGTAGGATTTCAGGCTTAAAATTTGATTATATGCTTTGGGTTTCAGTAGGCCTTAAACTGTCAGAAAATGACGGGATGCAAATTTTCGGACTCATGCCCCCTCCTGCAATGGGGGACATTGTGAGTCAGGGAAAAATTTAAAATCAAGTCAAATTGTGTTTTAAGTATTAATGCGTCCTATCCTCATAAGGATTAAAATAAGTATATTTGCATAGGTCCAACCTTTAGTTAAAGTCGGTATAGCCCCATAATGGTTCAAGGTCACCCCCACCCATGGGGGGAAATGCTTCGGATTTTGTTGAAAGTGGTGTCAACTGATTCCTTGTGTCATACTGAAACAGAAAAATGCATTTTAAACTGGTTTGGTGATATCACCATTGCGACATCCAGGGAAACTTCTGGTGACCCCCATAGACCATGTCGACCCTTGCGACATTTTGATGTAATTAACCCAACCAAATGTCACAACACTGTAAAATATACATTTGGGGATCCTGTGAGACAATACAAACAACTTATCACCATTTTCAACAAAATCCTGAGCATTGGGTAATTTTTACCCCAGGATGGACCTTGACCATTATCGGGGCTCTAGCGCTTTCACTAACAGTCTGAACATAGGCCAAATATATACTTTTTTTAATCCGTATAAGGAGACGAACATGTTAGTGTACATTAAAAACCACAATTGGACTTCGATTTTAAATTTTTCACGTAGTAACGGTTTTCTCCCTTGAGGAAGGGGGAAACCAGTCCGAAAATTTCACCCCATCATTTTCTGCCTGCCTGGTCCCTATTGAATGAAACACAGCAAACAAATCAACTTTAGCCGCAAAATCTACGGGAACTGTTTTATTGCATACCATCCCACACTACTATTTTTAATGCTATCTCTTTGCTTTGGTCATTCTCTTTTTGATGGGCTGGCCAAATTAGATCAAAACAATGAGATCTGAAACTTCTAACCGACCATCCATGCATGTTCGTGAGCAGTTCTGAACAGGATTTTCTTTGGGTGGGGGGGGGGGGGGGGGGAGAGCTGTTTCAAAAGTTGACTTTTTTCCAAAACAGCAACCTTTATAATGGGGGGCAATTTCCCAAAGTGGCCTTTTTAACTAAATTTTTACCCTTTTTTTTTAAACACCAAAACTTACAAAAAACAATTTACAGGCCTCTCTGTGAGTATCCCTTTTATGATCACTCGTAATGAACCATGTGTTATGATGATTTCAAGGAAGATTGATCACTAACAGCGGTGTAAAAACTCATTTACTTATTTATTATGCTAGTGAGGGCCCGCTACACTTAGCTTATTTTATTATTTTGTTTTAAATATGAGGAATGGACATGGTTACTATTATTGAATATTTTTAAAACAGGAAATATTCATTTACTCTGATTCGCATTAATGTGGATTTATAGTTAGATTAAACTATCATATTTTTTACCCTGTCTCTGATCAGGTGCGGAGAATGTCAAAGTCATCGAGTAAACGGTAAGGAAACGCGAAGCAGATCATTGACCGGCTATTTGTAGGTCCGATTGTTACATAACCAAGCGTATAGAAAAATTGTGGTAAGTGTTAGGATGTGGTCCCTCAGTTATGTATAGGATAAGCATTAGTGGAGTTGCATTTGTGGATATAATTGCATGATTGGATCGCATTAATAAATATTAACATGCCATTAGCGGGGCACTGAGACCACGAGGCTTTGAATTTCATGATGGATTAATCATTTAATTAATTAATTAATTTCGTGATGCATTTCATTGCTTGATTAATCTTCTGCAGCATGATTTCTCTGATCCATCATCACATTCATTTTGCCGCAGTAATAACATATTCGAACTGAAATAAAATGAGAGTGGTACGTCCAACAATATCCAAGCTATTGGAAGGTGTCCAAAGATGGGCTACAAAGTTTATCCCTTATTCCCTCTTTACACAATTGAATATTCTTTCTTTTTTTTCAGGTAGATGTTTGTTAGTTTTGCGCCTGTGCGGACAACCTTCCACAATATGGTCAAAATTTTAATTAGGAAGAGCCCTGTAATAAAAATCGAGGAGGTGCAGGATGTTAGCACTGGCTATGCCATTCTTACCACCATCAGCAGAGGACTGGACACTTTTAGGATGGAGCACAATTCCAGTCCTGTAACAACACGACACTCCTCAGAAGGTCTTCATGAGGGAAGTCTACAGTTGATCTAAAAATCCCCCCCCCACTGGTGAGGCCTCTTTCTGACTTATGGTATCCGCCGAAGTAGGTGATGTATGACCCTGATGCACCCATTATTGCGGTAGAGCCACCTAACAGTGAAGTTCTAGTCAAATCTCCATCCGATCAGGCCAATATTCCATATTATGCGAATAGGAATTTTGAAAACCGTCTGTAAAGCCACTTGACACAATGACCAGCAGTGATGAAGGGAAACCTAAATTGTATACAGTGGCAGTCAGTATTTAGGTTAGTAGACAGATGTATTTTTTTAACCAGGTACAAAAGTCGGTTTTTTGTAAAGGGTGAGTTTTTAAAAAAGTGTAATTAAAGGAGGATTTTTTTAAAACCTGTTTAACATTTTAAAAAATAATTTTTAATTGAGGTGTTTATTTAGATTTATGTAGAATTTAATATTTTGGATTTTAAGTTACAGCCCTTTTATGTCAAACATGCCCAAAAGTACTTCGATCTCGTTTTATCGGTTGTCGGCACATTACCGATTTTTTGTAACGGTCGCGCACGATACGATCGATATATCATCTAACGGCCGCAGCCGAGATGATGTTCACCATTGCTAGCGCCAAAGGTCCCTGTTTGTCATTAGGTTGGGGATGTCAGATGGGACCTGCTGGATGTCTCGAGCAACACATCAATGTAGTTAAAGGGCCCGACGACCCTGTTTTGGCATGGTAACTTCCAAACATGTGGACGTCTGCGACTACTTGGTCAATCGCAAGATGACAGTGACCGGCAAATCGTGGCACGGCGTGGGCAACAGAGATGAAATTGGAGGGCTAATCTCCCAATATATCTGTGCTTTGGTTTTGCTACGCCAGGATATGTTTGATACTCGCGTAAGAAGCTTGGTGTAGGTGCCATCCCAGTCGATCCTGTAGCTCTTTCATTCATGGTCCAGGTCTCAGATCCATATAACAGGATTCCGATCCGATACCGATATATTTTTTGTAATGGACCACGTGTAAGAATTGTCCATATCATAATACATTTATACATGTACGGATGTCCTCTTGTTGTACTTGCTAATATTCAGACAAGATAATTCATGAACAAAAGCATTCTGGGTGGTTTCCCTGGTAATGGTACGTTTTAAAATGTAACATTGGGTAAACAATTTCAAGTTGGTAAACTACTTTATTGATTCTGATACGTTTTGGTAAAGTTGATGCTCTAATGTTAAAGCGATAAATTAAGAGCTATTATTTTCTACCTAAATGTTCTGAAAATTATATAAGTGGGTCTATGGTGGGGGAAAGAGTGTGTTAACGGTAGTAAAATTTGACACCACTGTGATGCCCATTATGAAAAGTGGCTCTATCTTGAAATTGAAAAAGTTATGTAGTGTACCTCGCTATAATAGCCCCTGCGTTTAAAACCATTGTGCCATGTAGTACCTATATGAAATGGTGGAAGAGAATAGCTAGTAGGGCATGATTGCAAACGACAAAGATGCTTTGGATAAGGACCAAGGTGCGAACCCCTGGGAATTAGAAATAATTCTTCCGAGATAATTTTTCCTAAAATTATAGAATCAGTTCTACGCGTGTTCTCACTTCTAGTATTGTGCACATTCTGAGAAAAGGAACTAGTTACATGTCATCCAATTATAACTAATATCAGTGACTATGGGCCGTACCCACCATGATTCATTGACTCCAGCAACTAATGGGGCTATTGATAAGGGTAAATCCACTCGGTAGGTAGAAGACACAAACACCAAAAACTCACATAGATTGCCTTTTTTAATCTGGGAACTAGAGCCATTGTTATTATCAATGCAATTGGGAAAGATTGCAGGTGTTATACAATCCACCCCGATTAGATTACGTATGTTTAATGACGTGGAACACAAATCCCCTGTCCTCTTTCACGAATTAAATAAAGTTAGAGGTTCTACGGTGTGTTCAATTTCTTTGACCATATATGTTCATCCTTTATTCGAAAGGGAAACGAAGGGGAACAAAGCTCATGAGAAAAAATGTTGGTAAACTGGGACCGACATCTTTGTGCAGACACAAAAACCGAAAAACTTGCCGCGTAACCCCATTCTATGCAATTTATGCGGTGTAGCAGAAATGAAAATCATTCAACTATATGAAATGCAGGGGAACAGGTGCCGAACCAAACTTTTAATGGAATAGAAAAGAGGTCCTATATTAATATGATTAACTTATAGGTGTTGGTCATGCCCAAGATGTTAGGTCATTAGCTTGCCAATCAAAATTTGTTCATGATTTTGCATCATCTTCGTTTCCTTTTTGAATAATGATGAAATATACGATCAAAGTTATTAAACTCCCAGCTGCAGTTTGAGTTTATTTTCTTCGTGAATGAGGTGTAGCTCAATCTAAATCGGGCGGTGAAAAAAATTAAAGCTTTACACGTCATGGACATAACAATGGGTTTGCAGTCCGAGAGAATCTGAAGTCAGTTGTCATATTAATCCTATTCATAACGGGCGATTTGAACTTATCAATAGCATCCATATTTTGCCGAGTCAATGGAACGTGGTTTACATCCGTTGAGTCCCTGATATTAGGGAAAAAAAGGAACTGACATTTAATTCATTTTCAGAAAATGTGCACTACTAGAAGTGAGAACACGCTTAGAACTGATTTTGGATAATTTTAGACAATTTATTTTAGCACAAAATTTATGACTTGTTAGGGTGCGTCACTTCTTAAAAGCTATGAGATCTTGCCCGATAGCCTATAGCTGTGTACTAGAAAAAATAGTCACATCTGAAGTTCAAAAAAAGTTGACAAAAACTGTTACGACCGTTATGTCAAAACTGAACTGAGCTTGAATTTCTTAGCTAAATAGGAACAATCGGTGATGTTTTCATTTGGGTTTGGGCCCATGTAATACTCTTTACAGTTTTACAAAACAGAACGTTCAAAAATAGGTTTAAATTATTCATACCATTATTTTTTGAATCAATACTTTAGAGCACATTTTTTATAAAATAAAAAGGTGGCACAACACAAAAAAAATCTCTCCTTACCTGTACCCGTAAATTCATGTGAAAGTTATGAAATAAGTATTCAACATTCTTTAAAATTGGACAATGATTTCTGAACAAGCAGGTAGGTACCTTTACTGTGAAAACACCCAAAGGGGGTATTGAGTCAATTCCACAATGACAACAGTTTTGGGACATTTACATCAATAGGTCATGTGAGCCCACCCAACAATCTATTTTAACACATACCCAAACCCGACTAGTAACCATCCTTTAGCCCCCAAAGCATTAGATCTTAGCGAAATTTTTAGCATGATATTGAAATGTTGTGGTCCTCTAATTTTTATCCGTAAGTACTGACATGAGTTTTGTACAGTCAAGAATAGGCATATTTGCAATGCATTATGGGATGAGTTCAAACTAACCATTAAAACATCCATATACCCATGATAAAAGTTTATTTGTTATAACCACAAGATAAACTGTGCTAAGAAAATTTGATTTTTAGAACATGAATTGGGATGTTTCATAGAGAACTGAAGTTATACTGGTTTTGAACGCCAGAATGTTTATAGTGCTGTGCTTGAACGCCAGAGCGGACACGGTCATAAAATCAATCGGTAGAAGAGGAGCTTTTTCGATCGCCAATACCGATCCAATCCGACTGATATCAGTACATATACCGATTGGATCGGTACATCCCTAATGCCCAATTTGAAACTGGACAATTTGGAGGCCAACCAATGTTGTCTGTGAGCTCTATTAAATGAGGGTTTATTGACAAAAATAGCCTGAATTCAGGCCTTCTGTTACTAAAAATTTTCGCACTTTTATTTATTTTCAGCCTGTTTTGGAGGTTTTTTTCCCAAATTCACACACTTTTTCAGGCCATTCAGGCTTTACGCTCCAGGCCCTCTTACATCTCTAGACTAGTTAAAAGAGGATGAGGTAGTTGAGGATGAGGTATATGGATATGCCATTGAGATAGTGTGCAGAAACACTATTTTATTTGTTAAGTAGTAACACTTTTGAAAGTTTTTCATCTAAGTTCTATCTAAGCAATTTTTGTATTCAGAATGAAAAAAGAATATAAATAACTACTTAATGAGGGTGAGGAAGTTGATATATTTCCTGTTTAGATACCAATAGTGTACAAAAGCACAATTTTCTTAACAATTTGCAAAGTTTTCAACTATTTTAATCAATTTCTTTATAAATGCAAAATGAAAAAAATAAGGTTCTCAATGAAATAGTTACTAATTAGTTAATTAGCCCTAACAAGGCAAGCCATATTTTGCAAGCACTAACCATATACCGCAATATATCACAGCTTTCATCTTGACACTCTCCCATATACCACAAAATACCACCCATTTGAATATGGGTCCTGGAACTTTGTTACCAACAAATTTCACAGTGTGGTATTTTGTGGTATAAAGCCTTGTTATGGCTAATTAGTAATTAATGACTAATTAAATATGTAGTGACATTGAGTAGAATGGGATTTAGATGTATACATTTACTTCATTTAAGACACCCTGTATCCTCAAATGATGTTTAATGTTATATTTTATCATGTTAATGTAATCCAGAAGCACTACAGGGTTTGTCATAATCCCTTTGGACATGACTACACTCGCGTATCTCTTTGCGGGAAACTGCGCTAACATGCAACCCACGGTGCGTAGTATGGGCGGGAAAGCAGGCGTACATAGTTACATGTCCAAGGGATTTTGGAAATATATGTAGGCATCTTGAAACTTACACTAAACAGGAACAGTGTACCACCTACGTATGATAATCCTGACTGTCATTCTCAAATTGAGGATTTTACTGTAAATTTTACAGGAAATGAAAATGCTTTCGCCACCCTGAAATGCATCAGAAGATTAATATATATTTGCAATATACATTCTCAAAAAGCTTGTGTCTGTTACTATTTAAAATCTAGATTAAAAAATTGGTAAGTAAATCAGGGTGACTATAACAAAGATGGAATGTTTTTTATGTTTTTCTGTTTTTGTTCCCCACGAACGAAGTTTGGAGGGGGACTATAAAATGGGCTCCGTCCGTATGTCCTTATGTCCATCCGTGATAAAAAATGTTAACCCTGGAACATTTGGCTATATTTTTTTTGGTCAATACGATGAAATCGGAAAGACCTTTCGGCAGCATGATTCGTGTGTCAATCTGTCAGTGTCTGGCGTCGGTCGGTCAGTCAGTCTGTGTGTGTGTTTTAAAACTTGGTATACACTTCCGGGTAAATGTTGTAAGCTTTTTGTGCAGTGATGGATCAAGGGTCACACTGGTATTGCTTATAAATTGAGACAAGGGGTATTATGTGGGGTAACCAGAGGTGGAGGTCAGAGGTCATGAGGGGTCACTGGGTCATATCGTGTGCATTGTGGATACACTTTTGGTTAAAATGTTGTCTAGGTTTGTAATGCAAGTGTTGTATCAGGTTCATACTTGGTATGCTTATACATTGACGACTGGGGTATTATGTGGGGTAACAGATGGAAGTCAAAGATCATTGAGGGGTCACTTAGGTTATAGATCTTGTGCATGTGGTATACACTTGGTTAAAATGTTGTCAGGTTTGTAGTGCAGTGAGGGTCCCCCCCCCCCCCCAAGTTCATACTTGGTATGCTTATACATTGAAACAAGGGGTCCTTCAGGGGTCACTTAGGGTGATATCTTAATTTAGTTGATGTGGATACATTGGTTAAAATGTTGCCTACCTTTAGTGCAGTGATGGATCAAGTTCATAGTTGGAGGCTATACATTGAGAACAAGGGGTCTAGGGGGGCTAACAGATGACGTCAACGGTTCATTCAGCAGCCATTAGGGGATATATGCTTACACTTATTCTTTGACTACATCATCAGACCACCTATTTAGGACCGCGATCTCTATTTTTTTTTGTAATGAGAGAGAGTAGCCAAAACTGGGGTATATTGTAGGAGGGACAAGCCCTACAACCATGTAATCATTTCCCATCGTCCTCTCCTGTGTCTGTCAGGGGGTAGAGAATTGTCGAAAAGGTGCCACAAAAAAGGTCAACATTTTGCCATGTATATTTTTGTGTCGCCGCCTTAGCAGGAAAACCACATAGGGATAACTTTGTTGTGTCGCCTGCCTTAAGGCAGGAACGACACATAGGGATCACTTTGTCCATGTGATGTATGTGATGTCTGTGCTGTTGGATTTTTTTCGAAAAGGGTAAAATTTGGACCTGTAATATCGCCGACTGGGATGGATTTCAACCAAAAAATTGTGTCGTAGGTGCAGCATGGGATCCATCATTTGCTGACGACTGTCAAGGTCACATACCTATGTCAAAGGTCATGTTGAGGTCAAGTTGTAAGAAGGCTAAAAGTAAAATTGATCTCAAGTGAAAAGTTAAATTGAAACCAAACTTGAACCCTCATTATTGGTGAGGTCAAAGGCTCACATATCAAAAGTCACATGTATGTGAGGTCAAGTTGTAAATTAGGCTACATTTGCCTGTAACTTCCGATACTGTGATGGATTTCAACCAAACTTGGAGTCATAGTGCAACACGGGATCCCTCATTGTTGTGAGGTCAAAGGTAAAATACCAGGTCAAAGGTCACTCGTGAATCAAGTATAAGATAGGTGAAAAGGTAAAATTACCTCAATTGGAAAGTTCAATGGAACCAAACTTAGTTTATGGATATTACAAAGAAACCTTAATTTGTTGATGAGGTCACCATGTCAGTCAAAGGTCATGTGATGGAAATTGTAAGATAGGCTGACAATGTAAAATTGACCCAAATGAAAAGTTAAATTGGAACCAAATTTGGTTTATGGATATACATGGAAACCCTCATTTATTTATGAGGTCAAAGGTCAAATATTACAGGTCAAAGGTCTATGAGGCCTACATCACAAAACCCGATGGCAGGGCGACACAAGCGGTCCCCAGGACCGCGATGTTATTTTTTCTTATAAGCTACAGATTTGGCCATAGAGCTTTTTTTTCTCGTATAAAGCTAGAGAGCAAATACTTGGTATAATGTCGGGAGGTAGTGAAATGTCTAAAAGATAAATAGACACAAAAAGTCAACATGGCAAATCTTTTTTTCTAGATGAGCTGGAGTAGCCATACTTGGGTATATTGTAGGAGGGGCATAATCCCCCCTAATCATTGTAATTATCTCCCATTTATGTAGTACTTGTTTGTTATAGCCTAGGTATTATTGTGTAAAAGTTGTGGTCAAACCTTTATTTGTGGTCCCCACCCAAAAAAAAAAAAATAAAACACTTAAAAAAAAAAAAAAAAAACCCACAAATATTGAAAAAAAAATCATGTCCATGGTCGTTTATAATGTACACTAAAATTAGTGCTTGCCTGCTGTCTTGATTCTATAAGTTAACGGTTCTCTTGGCTCAGCAGGATTTTAGCAACGGTTGTTTTTTATTAAATGACCGCATTCAGCGGTATGGTTTTTGGTGGATAGATTTTTTTAATAGTGTGATTTTTTCCAATTATTTTTCATGGGTAACCAGCTTGTTAGCGTACATGTTTTGTTATTTATATGGGAAAACACAAAGGGTTAATGTGATGTCAAGAAGTAAAAAAATGTCTTCCTTAAAAAATATATTGTGCAATGGCCCCCAGTTGGTTTTAATATTGATATGCATGCCATATGATTCATATGGGTTGTATGTGTAGAGCGTTGCATTTATATGCAAAGTATGTTTTTACAGCCGTTCTCAAAAAAAATGGTACATCAAAAAGACCGATTTTTTTTCAATATTATATCTCAACATAAGTAAGTCGGTTTGTAAATTCACATTAAAGAGAAATACCAGGCTTTCCATGATTTTTGTTTCATCTCATTTATCTTGTTTCAATGAGAGATAACTCCAGTTTTATGCGGACCACAAAATTCAAGTTTGGCCACTTTATGTGTGAGTGAAAAACGGTGAACGAATCTGGTTAAACATAAGTTATTCACACTTGAAACAGATATGAAAATCTTTAAAAGGGAGTACACTTCATAAGAAACTCTAAAAGATACGGAAAACAGCTACGTAATGGTGGAAGTATGGCCAGTTAAGTTCTGGCTTAAGATTACAATGAATAAAACATTTGACATACTGTTGGTTGTTAGAACTTAGAAGAGAAACAATGAGCGTACAGCTGGCGTACAGCAACCTGGAGGAGAGAGTTTTTATTGTCTTGAAGTATCATGAACCGCAAATTCCTACCAACACTTTGATACTTTGCTTGCCAAATCTCAAAAATTTTGTTGACTTCAACAATTAGTAATGCACAAAAATGGTGGAATGATTTTAAACCATTTCTTTGGGATTTGGAGTGTTTTTTGGTTGCAATTACATTCCTCTGGCAGTGATTTTAACAGCTACAATTTTGTTAATAAATTCAAAAGTTCCATTTCATTGCCATGCACTAATATTTGTATTGCTTATTATTTATGAAAAGAAGAGATTTATAATTGAAACTGATTATGTTGATTATTAAAACAGTGGGTAAAAAATAGACTTCTTGTGTTTACTTTAACTTCTGTTTGTTTCTCTTGGTCAGTTGCATCTTGTGTGAGCTTCCAAAACGCATGGCATAAATGGTGCGAAGAGAGTGGCCCATGCATAAAAGTGGCACCAAAATTCGATTTTGGTATATCGCACCAATGATCCTATATCTTGGATGACAAAAAGCAAATGAGATGAAACAAAACACCAGTGGAAAGCCTGGTCGTTGTTCTTTAATATTATACCAAGTGAGAGTACCTATTATGAAAAATTTCATTTAACCAATTTTTTTTTTATTGAACCATTTTTTTGAGACATGCTGTTAGATTCAACGTGGGTAGTCTCGTACCCAGGGCTGACCAATGCGAAACAGGCGGGGGGGGGGGGGGGCGGGGGGGGGAAGGGGGGCAGGTTTGCCCCTTGACGACTTTGGCCCGGGGAAAAATTGCAAAACTCATGCTAAATCAGCGTTTTGTGAGGCACTCTGGCCGGGAAAAATTGGCATTTTGACCCCCTAAGAGGGAAAATTTTCCGAGACTGGTAAAATTGCCCCGCAGAGCGGGCGGCCCGTACGGCCACTGGGCTGGACGTGAGTCTGCAGGGCGATTGTGATGTGAAGCTCACCAATTTGGAGTGAGTGTTTGCAGTATGTGTGCCCTGTGGGCCACCAACCTAGTACTGGGAACGATACAGACAACGGTTCCCATCAGGTGAGTAATTTGCACATCAGATTGTTGTTTTGAATACATCGATTACTTGTGGGTATTTTTTTTTAGTATGTGGCAGGTGTGGGGCCCACGATAGGTGTAGGGCTTTCAAGTGTGCCATCATGTTTGGCTTGATCATGGCAATGTATTTAGGGATTTAAAACAATGAGTCAAATACTAATCTCCATATATTGCCTTAAAGAGTTCATTTTACAAAAATATGGTTCCCCTTTTAATTCGGGTGAAATGGGTTCAGACTGCTATTAAGCTCGTTCCGAAGAACTTTAGAGGGGTGGCCATTTTATTCAGTATAATTTAAACTTAAGTTCTTCTGCCAGATCGGAGATGCTTGCAATTGCTCGGTTAGACAATTGGGGTGATAATTGGGATTTACACTTGCTAATATTTATGGCCCTGATGATGCCCGCGTCTTTTTGATGAAGTTGAATGACGTTATTTAACCAGTTTCATAATGCCCCATGTATCTCCTGTGTGGTGACTGGAAATTAAATGACATCTCGATTGCATGAATTATGTTCGGATTTAATAATCCAAATGCACGCAATAGAGTGTTTGATTAGTAACGATCAAAGTTTGTCCGATCCATGGCGTGTTTAACAGAATCTTGGCAGACTATGTTTTACTTTGAGCAAACCCCAAATCCGTTAAGCAGTCTAGATGGGACTACTAGTATATCAGACCATCAAAGGGGTGTCATGCCGGTCGTTATAATCGGAGAGCACATAAGGTTAATGTTATGATCTCGTTATCTCCACTGAGCAGAATAATTAATCCGGTTATGTTTTTATTTAATTGACTTGCGAGAAGGCCTTGATTATTTGTCTCATAAATTCTATCTTAACGTTTTAAAAAAATTTTAATTTTGGGCCTTCAATTCAAAATAGATTGAAATTTTATATAACAATGCTCAAAATCTGTTTTAGTAAATGGATTTCTTTCAGAGTCATTCATAGCCAAGAGGCGTGGTGGTGGACAAGGTGATGTGTTTGAGATCGTATTTGTTCCTTCTCGTGCTGAGGTGCTATGATGGTGCAGCATAGTAAAAACTTAAAGGAGGTTGTTGTTAGCATAACAGAGAATACAGATTGTCGCAAATATGGCCGACACAGCCCTCATATTGGATGGTTCTGAAGAAATCCCTGTTGCTGCTTTTCAATTTAATGATGATTATAAAGCAATGTCTGGGTTTAAGGATAAATTATAAGGTTAAACACAATTGGGTTTTGGATTGCTCAAATCAGAGAAGACGTGGCAAATCTGTAATATAAACCTTAATAGTAAAGTGGAATATTGCGTGATTACGTTCAGGTTGATTTTCAACAACTCTTAAAGGTGCATTCGTGATTCCCAGCACACTTCTGTTTTATTCATGGTTACTAGAATCTCATTGAGAAAAGCTTATTCACAAAATTTTGAGGCGATCCCCATCTTGCGGTTTGTGTTATGAGCCAATGCTTGTTTCCCACGCCCCATAGACCACTGTACTGTAATCTCTGTCTGTGGCTCTTGATCAGCTGCCTACATGGAATGAATCAAAATTGCCGTTTGTTTTGACTACATTTACCCACATGTGTAATATGTCTCTAAGATTGGTATTTTCCCTGAAGTCTAAGGAATGCAATGGTTACTCCTATTATTAAAAAAACCTTCTATTGACCAATAAACATAATAAAGAAACTTATAGACCTGTTTCCAACCATTCCATTTCTTGCTAGTGATTGGGAGTTGTTGTGGCATCAAAGTTCAAAGACTTTTGGGTATCCATGGGTTGAACGAAGCCTATGCGTCTGCCTATCACAAGGGGCACAGCACCGAAACAACACTGCTCAAAGTCATGGGGACCTCTTGCGTGAGCTCGATAGAAATAGAATGGTGCTTTTGGTTATGCTGGATCTTACTGAAGCGTTCGGACCGAGCAACCACCATTACTATTTTTCACAGACTGGAGGACAGATCTGGTGTGGCTGGTGGGGCTGGGCCCACACTTGCTTGGTCCGGTAGACATGTCAAAATAGGTACACAGGTAGGGTCTTCATTGGAAGGCCAAGGTTCTGGGTGGACATCCAAAAACCTGGGACTTGCAGGGCACCTCAGGGCTCCATAATGGGGCCTCTGATTTTTACACATATATTCTCGCTTGGAAACATAATACGCAGTCGCAATCTGTTCATTCCACATTATGCCGACGACACTCAGATCTATCACATCGTATGACCAAAGAGCCAAACAGTGTCTTAGTTCTCTTAAATCTCACTTGAGAAGTGTATCTCAGATAGACAAATTGGATGACAACAAACAAATAAAATTAAACATGGAGAAAAATGAATTTTGTGTTGGGATCCACCTTACAATTTAAGATCTCATCTGATATCACCCTAAAGTTGGTACCACTGTCATTACCACCTTTAAAATCAGATCGGAACTTGGGTGTGACAGGGACTCGGATGGATCCAGGCTAGCCAGGTGGAAGGGATTATGTTTTATTCTCAATTACCAACTTAGAAATATGCTCGCATTAGGGAAGTATTTAGACGAGGACACTTGCAATCATATTGTGCGGGCCATAGTTCTATCCCAGGCAGGCCGCAGAGGTCTATGAAAAGGCCTTTATTTTTACGTTTCCCCGTATGCACGTCAATGTTATTTTGAATATGTAATTAGATTTGCACTAGTCATCTAAAAACCACTCGTATCGGTTGACTTTACAAAAAACTTTGTTACAAAAATGGACAAGCAGTTAGTTTAAAGAATCTTCTACCTGTTGATCATCCATTTCAATTCAAGAAAATAAATTTCAAATTTGATCCAAATCGGAGCTTATGTTGAGTAAAATATAGCGAAGATTACTCTTTCAAAAAAACTTTGAAAAGTTCACTGAGACGAAGATTATCAAGGCGGAGACCTTTATCATTGAACCGTACGATGTTGGCTTTCAAAAAATTAACCACATTAACATGAACTTGGGGTAATTACAGGCAGGAACTAGCATTTTATAATTAAGTCCTACTAAAATGGATGCTACAATATACTATTGTAACGGTAATGAATGGCGAGAAAATGGGATGTGCTGTTAACAGGTCGGTCGATATGACTATTTACGGGACGACTCTTTTGCTGCAAATCATCAGCTGTGGTGTGAATGGGAGTTGTGCACCATGCAAATAGGCCCCATGACAATGGAGTCAATTGGTGTTAAACATCCAGCGTGGGTGCGATGCGTTGATTTCCAGCTATATGTCGAGCGAAATAGTGTTATATTTCCTTTTCAATATTTTTTTATCAAGAAATTTGCTTATAATACAATTGGCTTGGAAACCATCTCATTTTAGACACAATTTATAACTATTTAAAAGTTAGTAATACAGTCAGGAACTAGCAAAAATATGACCATCACTTTGCGCGGGGAAAATTCAAAAAATGGCAGTGGAACTCGTGCTCGCTTGTATTTAAGCGATAAATGTCTATCGTGATTTAGAAACCTGGGGCCAAAGAAGATGAGGCGTGTTAGCAGCCGTCAGGCATACTCCTATAATTAAAAACCTTCTCTGACCATAAAATATAAAGAACTATGACATTGCCACATTCCATTCTTGCTAAAGGTGAATTGGGAGTGTTTGGCATCAAAGTTTCAAAGACTTTTTGGGTATCCATGGTTGAACGAGCCTATGCAGTCTGCCTTACAAGGGGCACAGCACCGAACAGCACTGCTCAAAGTTCATGGGGACTCTTGCGTGAGCTCGATATAAAGAGAATGTGTGCTTTTGGTTATGCTGGATCTTACTGCAGCGTTCGACACTGATCAACCATCATTACTCTTTTTCACAGACTGGAGACAGATCTTGGTGTGGTCTTGGTGTGGCGGCCCCACCACTTTGCTTGGTTTCCGCATACATGTCAGATAGGTACAGTCGGGTCTCTATTGAAGGCTAATGTTCTTGGGTGACATCAACTGGACTGCGGGGCACCTCAGGGCTTTCCATAATGGGGCCTCTGATTTTTTACAACATATATCCTCCTCTTGGAAAAATAATACGCATCGCAATCCTGTCTTCCACATTATGCCGACCACACTCATAGCTATACATCGTATGACCCAAAGAGCCAAACATGCTTAGTTCTCTAAAATCTCTTGAGAAGTGTATCTCCAGAGATCCAAATTTGATGACAACAAACAAATTAAAATTAAACATGGAGAAAACTGAATTTTGGTTTTTTGGATCCCTACAATTGAAGATCCTCCGATAGCACCCTTCAGTTGGTACCCACTGTCATACACACACCTTTCAAATCAGTTCGGAACTGGGTGTTACCATGGACGCGGATGGATCAATGACTAGCCAGGTGAAGGGAGTTATGTTGTAATTCTCAATTACCAACTTAGAAATATTGCTCGCATTAGGAAGTTTTAGACGAGGCACTTGCAATCATATGTTCCGGGCCTCGTCTATCCCAGGCAGGCCGCAGAGGTCTAGAAAGGCCTTTATTTTACGTTCCCGTCTGCCACAGTCAATGTTGGATTTTTGATATTAATTAGATTTGCACTAGTCATCTAAAAACCACCTCGTATCGGTTTGACTTTACAAACTTTGTACAAAAATGGACAAGCAGTTAGTAAAGAATCCTCTTGTTGATCATCCTTTCAAATCAAGAAAATAATTTCAAATTTGATCAATCGAGCTTATGTTGATAAAAAGATAGCGAAGATTACTCTTTCCAAAAACTTATGAAAATGTTCACTTAGCGAAGTTTATGAAGGCGGAGACCTTTCAATCATTGGAACGTAACCGATGTGGCTTGTCAATATTACAATTACCTTGAACTTGGGGAAATACAGGCAAGAACTAGCATTTTATAATCAAGTCCTACTAAACGGACGCACAATATACTTTGTAACGGTAATGAATGGCGAGAAAATGGGATGTGCTGTTAACAGGTCGTCGATATACTATTTACGGGGCGACTCTAGCTGCAATCATCAGCTGTGGTGTGAATGGGAGGTGGCACTATGCACGCCCCATGCAATGGATTTCAATTTTGTTACATACAGCGTGGTGCGATGCGTTGGATTTCCCTATATGTCGGAGCGAAAATTGTTTATATTTCCTTTCAATATTTTTTAAAAATCCAGAATTTTGCTTATACACAACTGCTGGAACTCTACTCATTTAGACAAACCTTTTTAGAACTATTTAAAGTTAGTATAACGTCAGGAACTAGCAAATAATGACCATCACTTTGCGAGGAAAATTCAAAATTGCAGGGGAACTCGTGCTCGCTTGTATTTACAGCGCATAAATTGCTATCCGTGATTTAGAAACTTGGGCCAAAGATAGGCTGTGTAGCAGCTCGTCAGGCATCACGATCAATCTCGATTGAACGAGCTTGCACACGTAAAATTGCCTTGCCTTGTTCAGCTCATTAACGAAGAGGTTGCCGTAAATTCCTGTATCCCGCTCGACTATGAAATTTGGTTACTTTCTGAATCACCAACAGGCGCATTTCAACAACTTCATGCTTCAGAATAAGCGCACGTCTGATAGGGGAAAGGCCACAAAGACGTGAGGCACATAACTCCTACCATGCTAATTTCTTGGTTACCTGTCCGCAAACTTGTTCATTTTAGTTGCTGCTGTTTATATTACCACTGTTAAATGGTTTTCTGCCCAGGATACCTCTCCTCTGATATTGCTCTATATACCACACCCAAACCAGCTCTCGCAATTACCACCAACCACTCCGTTCATCGGTTGAGCAAACAACTAGACCTCATGTTCCTAAAACACAACCGTTCCACAGGTGTAAACGTTTTCAGTAATTGGACCACGGCTGTGGAACATGCTTCCATTATCCATCAGGAGGCTGGTTCCTTAATGTTTTCAAAAGCTCGTCAAAAACAGATCTTTTTTCTCAGAAGTTTATTTTGTTTTTCTCCCTCTCTGTTGTATCATTGTTTGTTCCTTTGTTTGTTCCGCCTTTTGGCAGCATTTGAAATGGCGCTTAGACCTTTGTTTTTAGAATAAGTGCGGTATAATGTATATGTATGTATGTATTAAGAGTCTAAACACAAGTATAATCTACCCCCCCCGCTTTTTAAAAGGAAACCTTTATGATTTAATCTATTTTTCTGATATCATATGCCTCAAACTACCTAATTTGCAGTACTTTAAGGGGCTTACACTATCTCATCATCTCATATAACACTTGCCTCCATTTCTCCTCTTAATTAATTAAAATAATTTAATTTATTTATTTAATCAAGAACATTTCATTTGGTAATCTACATGAATATTTAAATCTTTAATTGGAGAAATAAATTTAAAACTGACTGATTCAAAAGTGGTCTTTTACTTAGTAAAAAACAGACGCCAATTGCAAGGTCTGTGTCTCTTTTTCTCCTCCAGCTTTGTCTAATTATGAGCTTTAATTAAAATGTTAGGCCTATGTTAGGCTTTGAATTAATTAATTAGTTTTAAAAAGTTTGTTAACTTATTGAATGGTATGAACAAACATAATGAGCCTGAATAAACATTTTTTTTCTCATCTTGTAGTTTATCGTGTCCCCATTGTATACTCAATCCTGACTTTTAATGAATCAATTATTTGATTATAATTTCTTTAATAAAGTCCCAAAACAATATTTAGATCTCACTAAGGGCAATTAATTAGGCTTTTTAATTTGATAATATAATTCGTAATTAAATGATTGTGAATAATATCTTCTTTCTTTATCGTGTCCAAACCGTGGTTTCTCAAATATTATCCACCGAATGATACAACGTCTGGCTGCTCACCTGAATTCCGCCAGGTCTTGTTGTGCAGTTGTTTGTCAGCAGTGGGCAGAACCAAGAGGTGTTCTATTGTCTGTGGTGCTGTTCCACAACCACAGATAACTTCCTGGTCTGCTTCCAGATAGCCCCACTTCTGCAGAACCTTAGATCGGGCCATTCTGGTCTCAATCTCAATCTATTGAGGCATCGCATTCAGCCCCTTAGAGTCACTCCATGTGGGAGATCTCACCGGTTCAATCCCGATAATGTTACTTTTTTATGCAGTCTTACTTTCCACAAGGCGACTCTCTTTACCTCCTTAAGACTGTTTCAAGAGGTTGGACTTTGCTTAAGAAACTCTCTCTATATTTAAGGCGGTTGGCAGCAGTAGTTACTGTCCAGACAGAGGTTGCTTCACATTGGTACTTTGGCATCTCGCGCTTGCACTGCTCGCTACGCGCTTAAACAACGGCATGTCTGGTGGAGCAATTCCTGCTAGATGTACACTTTTTTCCGTTGGTGTTGGAAGGAGGCATCCTGGAAGCCGGCAGGAGGCATTTACCGCTGGTCAAGCTTCTTGGCATGGGTTTGATCTTTCCCATACAGTGCAGGTATACTCTGAACATGAGTAGCACACAGGCAGTGCCGTCGATCGTAGGGTAAATGGGCGAGCACCCCATCCTTGTGCATGGTTTGTTCAGATGGTATTTGCGTGATCATACGTTACTCTTCGTCTTCTCAATGTGGGTCTTATAAGAAGAGTGCGGCCAAGGTGACTCCTAGTTAGACAGGTTAACTCACAGTGCTCCAGGGGAGCTCTAGACCAGGTAACCTTTAACTGACGTTTGGCTTCCAACGGTTGCGTAGATGGAAGCACACACTGTGTCTTAGATGGATTTGCACGTAGGTGGTTTTTCCTCATAATAGGAGTGAGTTCATCCAAACTTTGATAGTCTCTCTTCAACAACTGTTAAGTCGGCATCTTGTTCGCTAATTCCAAGAAATCGTCCTGCATAATAAACGACAAGGTTTCTTTCTGCACGCCCTCCTAGTTGGTCGTTGTGGTATATATTTGAACAGGCTGGTGCAAGCAACAACGTCCCCTTGTGGTAGACCATATCTTGTCTTTGACCTACGCCATCGGCCTCTTCTCGCTTCTTCTTCGCTCCTAGCGGAACAAAGAACATCCGTACCAGCATCCACGGATAAGCTCAGTCAACGGATTGTGTCCTTGGTTATTTCCAGGATCTTATGGAGAGCATCCTGTGATTAACAGTGTCGTATTCTGCTGAGAGGTCGACGAACACAGCTCCGTTAACCATACCCTTTCCTCGAACCATCCTCAATGTGTTGAGTTAGGTTGAGTCTTGACTTGTTGTTGATTTCCGGGACCGGAAACCTGCTTGTTTCTGGTATGAGGTGTTCGTCCTATCACAGGTGCGATCCGATTGAGCAGAGGCGGTTTCAAAGAGCTTTGTAGTATGGCTAAGGAGTGATATAGGTCTTGTAGCCTTGGGATTGGATGGATCTTTCCCATGCTTTCGGAGTGCCATGACATTGCTTTCCTCCTCCCTCCATATCTTTTGGGAATCTGTTGGGAAATAAGGCAGCAATTGTAAGTCAAGAAGGCCTTCCTTTTGCTACTACTACTGGCCAAGATTTTTTTAGTTGCTCAGTAGAGAGTTGTCCAGGCCTACTGCTTTTCCTGTTGAAGTTTAGCAATACCGCATTCCAATTCGTCCATTTTGAAGGGGCGAGTGAAACCAGGGTTCCAACGCACTATACCTCTTATGGTCTAGTTTGATCTTCTTGGGTTGCTTCTGGCACTTGCCATTTAAAAGCAGTTGGTGGGCAACTTGTTTGGGTGTAACATTTGGCCTGGCTGTGGAGGTTCTGTTTGGATCCCCTCGAGCTGTATACGGATGGTAGACCATGCTTTTCTTCTTGTGCTGTTATGGGTCATCTCGGTGGATTTCAATTAAGTGGTGCCATGTTTGGGATCTTTTCACTGGGAGATCTCTCCGAGACTTCCTCACCTTTACCAGTTGTTTCAGCCGAAGAAAGGATCGCTTAAAACATGGTGATATAACTCGTGATATTCTGTAGCACCTTCCTTGGAAAGGGCCTGGTATATATTCCGTCCGTCCTACAGCCTCTGGTTATGAATCTCCTGCAGTCTTGTTCACTATTTGTGCAAATTTGTCATAGTTTATGGGGTTTTGGAGCAATCCTCCCCACGCTCCGATCCAGGTCATGAACTTTCCGTCTGCTTTCTTGTAGTTAAGCGCGCGTAAAAGGCACTTTGGTGGGTCTTACTGCAGCGTTTGACTTGGATACCGATTTGGTCGATGTTGAGTTAATGGATTAGGATCCAGAACAATCTTTCTACAAAGGTTAGAGATGGTTTTTGCTAACATAGCTAATCAGGGTTATAACCTCTCTTCCAGCGGGCCTAGGAAATGAAGTCGGCAGCTTAGAGTCGGGAAGGAGACTAGATGGTTGACTGTCTATTCTCCATTCTTAGACAGCTTGTCCGTCTTTGTTTAGTTTCATTGTAGCCCCATTGGGTACTATTGCTGTTAATGTCGCCAATGAAGAAGTGAGGTTTGTGGAATTCCCATGTTTTTGAGCGAGGGTGCTCGAAGTCCTATGGATGGAGGTTTGTAGACAGATGTAACTATGACAGAACTAAGCTCAATGGTGAGGACTTCGATGTTGTTATCATCAGACGGATTGAGGTTGCTTCTACGTCGGTACCTGTTCTCACAACTTTAGCACTTCCGTATTGTTTGATGTGTCTCTCGGTTGGCAAGGACCATTCTGGTATGGTTTGGCGTGAATTGATTCCGCGTGGGTTGTTCCTGCAGACCTAGGAATCGGCAATGGATATGGTTACACAAATCAGCATGATTGGACTTGTGTTTCACTGGAAAAACCCGCACATCCATGACACTAAGGTCAAAAGGCATACCTTAGAAAAGGCCTGCTCTGAGGTCTAGTCATGATATGGGTATACTTACGACAGATTTTAATGGAAAACAGTGTTTGGAGTTCCAGAGATTTATGCGCCTGCTTCGCTTTCGCGTTTTTAACTTGTGCTTTTTGCTTCGCTACGTAGCTTAACAGGGGAGACCACAAACGTTTCTAACTCTCCCCCAAAAAACACAATTGAAGCGGAGCTTCGCATTCTCCCATATACTAAACATGGTAAACCGTGCCCCAATCCCCCTTTCTCATTTGCTCCACATTCCACACCGTTGGCTTACTTACTATTCATAATTTTAATTACTGATGTATGATCAAATACGTTTGGTGTCACATAAAGCTAACTGAATGCTTTAAATTGAGTGGCTTACTACTTGGAAGTATTCAATCCATTTAAGTAGTCTAATTATTAAATCATGTCAGATTTCCCTAAAATATGACACAGCTCCACCCGAGAGCAGCCCCATTTTCAAGACACATGGCCATAATATAATTTCACTTGGAAAGGGATTGATAAGGTTTTCCATAGATCAAAATGATCCCATATTATAACCATGGTGGGGTTAGAATGTGAATTTACATAGTTATATCTATGGTCTTAAAGTAACCTTGATTAGAAGACTCCTTACAAAATTTTAAATTAGCTCTCCTTTTTTTAAACTTTAATGAATTTGTCTTATGATAAAATATATTTGGTCATCGGGTTTAGTAGCCACTTTAAATGTACAATGATGCCACGCTTAATGGTTCCATTAGCAGATTATCCATAGATCTTTTAAAGATGGTAAACTCTGATCTTGTACATTTTGTAATACTGAGGAGGAAACTCTCAGTCATCTTTTTTTGTAAATATAACATAAAACTGTGGGCATGAATTTATGATTGGTTAAGGGCACTCACAATTTGAATAGAAGTATTGGTGATGAATTATGTAGTTTGTGGTCAAAGGATATTAGTTATCTGCCATTAATTTGGTCATTCTTTGAGCTTTTCATAAGTAGCAAATTTCATTTCATGATTTTCTCAGTTTCTGAAAAGAAATTGGAGAGGGCATATTGAAAAATATATATTTTCTCATAAATTTGGAAATCTATAAAATTGGTAAAAATTAGAAATTTTCCTTTTTTTAAATTTTATAGCATATATGTGTGTTAATTTCCGTCTGTGTCGCTCCAGGTACTCAGTCATTGTTCACTTTTTTTATAGCAACGTATGTATTTTTGTGATTTGAATGAATATTTTTACACGTATTATCTTGAATAAACTCGTTTCCTTTGGTGGAAAAGATAAAATACCTTATACAAGCCAGATCCCTCCTGGAAGTTTAAGTAGAGACCATGTTACAGTATTCTTGGGGATTAATAGCAAAAACTTGGTAAGAGGAGTTTGTACAGGTGTTCTGGGGAATAAGAGTGAAAAAGTCTGAACACACATACAAGTAAATGGCCTTTTGAACCTTTGGCCTACAAACCTGTCTGTCACAGCGTAAGTAGCAGTAGATGCCTAGTCTGTGTGCAAGTGTCATCTAGTTTGGGTAAGGGTTGAAAGTACAGGTGGATGGACCGACAGACGCCGTTGCCCGGTGACGCCATAGCTAATGACCCCTTAATTTTCAGAAACTTAGGGCAACCCCCACGTAAGATGTTGGTTGGTAGACGATGGTAAAGAAGTTTTATGGTGATAAAAAGGGGTTTAATCATACATTATGTGCTATGTCCTGCTGGTACATATTTAATAAATGAATTGCATTCTGTGGAGAGAGCAAAGATTTAGAAATTCAACACATGCTTTCAGCTACTACGGCAAAAGCATTTCCATTGGCGTAACCAAAGCGGGGGGGGGGGGTGAAGGGCAGAGGATATGTGCTCCCATGTTCAAGAACCCTTGTCCCCCCACCAGCCTCCAAATGAACTGACCGTTAGTACAGTGTCTATGGAGAAGGACCCAATTTGCCCTTCAGAATGACTTGGCCCCTCCTCTTCCCTTCCTTCCCCCATTTGTCAAAGGCTGTTTTATGCCACTGAGCATTTCATGTATTAGTAATAGATTTTATCATGTCACAAAGGTTTAAAATTCATTATGTGCTATCTACTGCTGATAACGGTTCTTATAAGAATGTTATCGATATAAATCATACATGCTATCTACTACTACTGCTGATAGCATTTCATTCTTTCAAATTAGTGTCCTACGTAGTTTTTGATGATAGCAAATGGTTATTGTTCCTACTATTTACGGCTAATAACATATCACCATTAGTGACAGCTATCTTATGGAGACATTCAATTACGTTGTAATCTACTGCCAATAACTTTAAATATAAATTACATTTTTCTTTTGACCAATAGCAAAAAGCTAAAAATTCAATTATAAGTGCTATCTACTGCTGCTGCATCTATAACCTAATTACATCTATCTTAAGGTGATAGTAAAGAGTTAAAGTTCATTAAGTATCTCTACTGCTGATAGCATTTCATAAGTTCATTACATCCTTTTGATATACAAAGTTTTACAATTCAATATGCTGCTAATAGATTTCATTACATTAAAGAGGCAACGAGGACATTTCCAGAAAGAAGAAGAAAGAAGCGCCCCCCAGTTTTTTCGAATCCGGGTTTTGTGCATATTTGGTATGCTTGCCAGTTAGGTCACTACTAAAGTACAAAGTAAACTAGAGGCAAATTGTGCTCGAAGAGCACGAACCTAGCCGTGGGATTAAAAATGACCTTTGACCTTGGACGCCATACTGAGCACAAATTTTGTTTAGAGTCTCAAGCTGGGGTACGTGACAATGCTACCTTGCATCATAGCAAAATGAATTTTTTTGGGAACGATTTTTCAAATTCAGACCGGAAGACCTTTAATGGACACCTTACTGACCTTCGATCAAAAATTCTGTGTACACACCATAGGGCCCTGGGGGTCAAGCGGTCTTGAAACAAGTCTTGGGATTATAGCAATTGTTTGTGGAAACAAAGAAGGACTTTGACGAATGCCCCTTTACTCGGGCCCACATGACCTTTGACCCCAATCCTGTCCGTACACCACCGCTAGGGGTATGGGGTAAGTGGTTCTTCTGATAACATCTGGTGATCATGGCACTTATTCAGTGATAAAATTTACTTTATTATTAAAAAACAACAAAATTTTCAAAGAATGCCCTTTAATTGGTCCACATGACCTCACCTCCGACCAAAATCTGTGTACACCCTATAGGGACTTTGGGTCATGGTTATTCTGACCAGATTTTCGTGGCCGGCAATATGAAGATAACCCGTTTGGCACTAGTAGCATTTTGAAAGAGGTCCGTCGGAAAGAAGAATAAAGAAAATAGATCTGGAGGCAAATCTGAGCACAGTCGAGGAGTGACCTCGACCCATAAAATGACCTTTGATCTCTAAAATATTTTTAGACTATTTAATTAGTCATTAAGGATCATGTCAAATGTCAGTTCAATCGGAGGATTTTGAAAATGTTACCTTGACCTCTGAATGACCTTTGACATCAAAAATATTTTCAAACGGTTATTAGAATTCCTAGGGATCATATAAGTCAAATTTCAGCTCAAATGGAGCATTTTTTTAAAATTGACCCTTTGACCCTTTAAGGACCTTTGCCCTCGAAAATATTTTCAACATGTTTAGATTCATAAGGATGATTTCAGAAACTTTTCAGCGCAATTGGAGCCTTTGAAAATTGACTTTGACCTACGTAACAATAAGTGCCCAGCTAAAAAAAAAACACCTCCGTAGTGGCCCAAGGGGGGGGGGGGGTTCCTAGGGACCCAACCCAGATAACCCACTTTCCGTGGGAGTTTGTCATGACACTAACACAAATAAATGGGGCCACATAAGAACCACATACCCAAAATAAAAATGAAAATCCGACCTTTGAACATATGACCTATGGCCAATTGACAATGTCACTCTCGAACCAGAGTGGGGGGGCACATTTCCATCCTCAGAACTCCAAATAAGGTTTTGAACCCAAAATAAGTAATTATATCTACTATAGAATAAACAATTAAAATAACATTGAAAATTGCCAAATGTATACCATCTGTATTTTTCTCAGAAACTTCAAAATGGGCCTTATTTTTTCCCATAGACTTAACAGTTAAGAGCACGGCATGAACAAAATTCAAATTGATGCTATCAGCAATAAAAGGTTATTTGATTTAAGGTCATTAATTATTAAATTAAACCTACTAAGGTATATATATAAGCAAATAAATCCCAGATTTAAGTACTTAATTTTTTATTCGTAAAATATCTTGATTTTTTAACTTCCGTTAGTGCCAAGGGGGGGGGGGGTTCTAGGGAACAACTAATTTTTAATGAAGCTGTGGGCGGATTAAAATTTCTGTTATCAGGAGAAGCGTATTAATAAAAAGACAATTAGCAAAAAACTCCTTGAAAAATTTGATTGCGTAACCGAGAAATTGCAAAAAATCAAATGTTGGGTACTATTTTTTTTTTTTTTTTTTTTTTTTTTTTTGGAACCCCTTGGGCACTGAAGTGTTAATGACCTTTGACCTCGAAAATATTTTCAACATGTTTAGATGTCACTTCATGATTTTCCCCAAATTTCAGTCAAATTTCAGCTTAATCGGAAGCAGTTGAAAATTGACCCTTGGACGTATTGACCTTTGACCCGAAAATATTGTCAACATGTTTAGAATGTCATAAGGATCACTTCAGTAAAATTTCAGCTCAATCGGAGCATTTTGAAAATTTGACCGTTGACCCTGGATGGACCTCCATGACCCTAGAATTTTAACATGCATCTGTGCAACTAGCATCAATCTACCACCTGGCATATTGTCGATATGAATTTTTGAAGATACTTTAAACTCAGGCCGGAAATGCCTTAATGAACATTTGATCGGTCATGATGGGCAAAACTTTTATGAAGGGTCCGGAGCTGCTTCATATGCATCGGTCTGTTACATGCACCCTATTCTGTAGAGGAGTAGCATATTGGTGAAAACATGTTTGGCTTCCTGTGACCTTTACGGACCTTTGACCCCAAAACAAGTGGGGTCCACATGATGCGGGTTGGTCATTGATGTTTTTGTCCAAGTCCTTCACATTGATGAAAGCGTGGCAGAACGAGCAATTGAAGTTTGTCCGGAAGTGACAGAAAGAAAGAAGAAACCTTACAGACGAACAAAGCACAGTCGAGCACCTCGACTGTGCAAATAGATACGTTACAGATTGACACAGTCGAGAGTACTCAGACTGAACTGTAGAAGACAAGCATTTTTAGTGAAATCAGGTCTTGGCCTCCTGTGACCCCAAATGACCTTTGAGCAAAAGTTATTAGAACTGTTGTGGGGGGATGTCAAGCTGCATCAAATAAGTGAGTTAACGTGATCAGACAGATGTAATCTGTTAAAAGGGTAGTGATTTGAAGTGCAACGTAATTTGACGTTATTTTGACCTTTGACCCAACCATGGTCAGTGATGCATAATTGACTGTTATTGACCGCTCCTCAAGTCCTATAAGATGGGCTAAACCAGTTTTCTATTTGCCCTGATTAAATTTTACACACAGTAAATATGGTTCACCTCTGTTACCCCGATGACCCATATGCTCTTGACCCATAACTTTATAAAGGGGCTACGCTTATTCATATGCAGCTAACACGATCAAGTTGCATAGTCTGTAGAGGAGTGTGATGGAAGTGTCACGTAATTTGAAGTATTTTGACCTTTGACCCCTAAAAACCATGGGTCAAGTGATGGAATCATGATGACTTTTTTGTATGTTGATCAAGTTCTCCAGATGACAGTATTAGTTGAGATTTAAGCTAATTCTAGATATTTTGCATGGTATGTTGTTGACCCATGTGACCCCTATTGTGACCTTTGACACCAATCGGGTCATGTCAAAAGTTTCGGTGTGTACTTGTCATTGGACAGTTCTGGTTATTATGGGATGTTTCAAGTCTGAGATATTAGCATGTGTACAGAAAGCAAGAAAGAATAGACCTGGGGACAGATCTAAATTACAAGACGGCCGTATGGGAATGGATGGTGATACCGTCTTAATGGACCATTTGAGGTGGACTTGACCTTTGACCCCGGTAACTTCACCATTTGGACTAAATGGTATAAATGTATTTTTAAGTGTTAACAACTTTAAAAGGATCAATATTATTGAGTTTTCAACTCAATCCAAGCATGTCAGGGATTGGACCTTTTCACCCTATAAGGTGACCTAGGTCACGGATGGGTCAAATGTTCTTGTTCTGTATTTATGGATGCCAAGGATTATCCTGACAAAATCAGCTCAATCGGAGCTTGTGGTAGACTTGACCTTGAACTTTGACTTGGGTGGCGAGGGAATATAATAGACTCTTTTAACAATAATGTTCATCACTGCAGCAATAAACAGGTTTATCTGTCTTCAGAGGTGAATATAGCCAATTTGGTCTTATTTTAGCATTTTTTGGCAAAAGTGAACTTTTGACTCCCTTAATGACCTTGATCCCGGTATAAAAAAAAAACATCGTATACACAACCAAAAAGGCAGTGTTTCAATGCAATAAAAAAAACTTCTACTCTGCTTAGTTCTGGAGATAAAATTCTTGAAAGATTTACCGTAAACCGGAAATGACACCAGGTTTTTGACGGAAGTGGACACCTAATGACCTTTGATCTGAAAATGTGGACAATCCGAAGACCTGCCTGGAAACAATAAACATGTGCTCTAATGAACGGCACCTGTACGTAATTTGTAAGGACAGCGGATTTTTTTAATTTTTGAACAATTTTGGCTTTCAAACCGTAAAGACCCCTATACCTTGACTCCTTATCCTGAAACCACCTATTGAGAAGGGTACGGGTTCCTCTGAACAGGTTGGTGTATATCGGCGTAATCCTTTAGAAAGAAGGTAATTTTGAAAAAAAATTACACTTTCCCCCCCCCCCCCCCCCCCAATCCAAGATGTAGGGATTTGACCTTTGCACCTCTATAACGTGACACCTGGGTCAGGAATAGGGTCAACTGGAATTTTTCGTATTTACGATATCCCGAGGATTAGGGCCGTGTCAAATTTCAGTTCAATCGAGAGCTTGTTTGTAAATTTTGACCTTGGGACCTTGAACTTTGACCGTTGGGGTCCAGACTATCCTGACCTCTTCTACTATTAATGTTACATCACAGTAGTAATAAAGGGCTTTATCTGCGCTCTATAGGCTGAGATAAATCCACTTGGTATTTTAACATTTTTTGGCAAAATTGGACCTTTTGGACCACCTAATGACCTTTGATTCGGTTTAAAAAAAATCTCGTATGACACAACAAAATGCATTGTTCCAATACAAATAAAAAAAATCTACTATGCTTAGTTTGGATGATAAAAATTGTAAAATTATTACCTTAAAACGGAAATGACCTTAATGACCTTTGAGCTCCAAATAAAAATACATTGCAGACGCCAGGTAACAGAAATTCAAATCTGAAAGTTAAATCCACTGTACTATGTTGGGGTGAGATAAAAATTGTTGAATAGTTGGAATATTTTTGGGTGTGGACCGGAAGTTCCCTTAATACTTTGGACCCCTGCCGAGCACCAACATTTGTTAGGGTCTGAAGGCTGCTTCGTATGTAGGAATTACGTGACCATGCACGTTGATATACCAGATAGCTATTTTTAAAGATTTTTAAAGATTTTTCACATTAAGACGGAAGTACCCTTAATGACCCCAGATTGACCTCATCGGACCCAAACTTTGGTGAAGGTCTCAAGCTGCTCCACATGCATGAGTCACGTTACCATGCAATGTAAACGTAGGAGGAGATAGTTTTAAAAAAATCACACTTTGACCCCTTTGACCCGAGTGATCCCAACAGGGTCAATAAGTCATATGACCTAAATGGGAAGAAGTCAGTGGTCATTTGGTGCAAGTTTAGTTAGAATACGGCAAACATGTTGACAGACGCAATATTGACGTGTTGCACAGAAAGAAGAAGAAGAAGAAGAATCAGAGAAAGAAGAACCCATCAAAAACAGAACAAGACGGCATGAAGGCGTCTTTGTAAAGAAAGAAGAAGAAAGAAACCCTACAAGAAGAAAACCACGTCGAGTTCCTCGAATGTGTAAGAAGAATCGCACAAAATAAAGGACCTAGCGTGCTTTGCACACGGCTAGTAAATCAAGACACCCGGAAATAAGCCAGCCTGAATTTTTCGGGTAGTTTCCATGGTTGTGCGAAGAAACATATCAAAATCCCCAAGTTTCCTCTTGTGCCTAATTGAGGAATAAAGGGGTAAGTTTGACAGGGGGTTCAAATTTTAAAATGTTCAATTGTGTTCAAATGTATACATCGTTTGTGTCATGTTCATAAGGATTAAACAAGGTATAGTTGCCAGATCTACGGTTATGGTTCATTAATTATACTGGCAAAATACGGTTCAAGGTCATACTGGGGGGTAAAGGTGCCGAATGCTCCGATTCTTTTCAAAAAGTGTGTCCATGTGTTCGTCTCGTTGTGTATAAAATGAATTATATATTTAAACAGTTAAAGTAATTTCTTTGCATAGTAATAGGGATCATTATGACACATTAATATAGGGTCTATGGAAGGTCACCAGCCGCCGATATAAGGCCAATTTAAAAGATGGAGATGGAGGAAATTATTTATTCACTTAATAGGACAGTACAACAGGTAAAGTAATTTGGAATTAGTTTGATTCAAATCGGATTGTTTTGAAAATTACCCCGCGATGACCTTGAACATTTGTTGGCGTGTATTCCTAAAACTAAAAGGTCAAAAGTTAGGCCAACCTATACATTTTATTTATCAGTGAGACTAGAAGGAAATTTACAATAGTCAATGATTTAGCTCAATGAAATCATTGAATTTTTTTACCCTGTATAAACTTACCCCCTTTATAAACCTTAGCCCCCTTATTCCTCAATTAGCACAAGGGGGTTCTTGGGGACTTTTGAATGTTACTACGCACAAACATAGAAAACTATCCTGAAAAAATCAGCCATGGCTTATTTATTTCAGCCTTATGTTGCCAAATTCCTAAAGTTCCTCGACTAATATCTATCGCTGCCGAGACGCTGTTCACAATGTAGCGCCAAATGTCCCTGTCCGTCATTAAGTTGTGGATGTCAGATGGATCCTGCTGGATGTCTCGAGCAATCACATAATGTAGTTAAAGGAGCGACGACCCCTGTTTGGGCATGGTAACCTGAAGTGAATAACTGAATACGCCGTCTTTATGTAATTTGATGATGATTTAGTATTTCATGTCGTCCACGACAGAAAATCAAAGGATGGTTTTCTATATGGACGATTGCGATAGCAGGCAAATTCAAAACTAAGTTTGTGGTTTTCATTTGTACTTGTTTGCCCAATAAACCTTCGAAACATGCTCTGTAGGTGGGCTACAACTGATCAAGTGCAATTGGACAGAAATTCGTATCCTCCAAAAAAATCTCCTCCTGTCACTTTAATTACATTTTATCGTGATAGCAAAGGGTTAAAATCGATTACATACTATCTATTACAAATTTCTGACCTTAATTACAGCTATCTTATGGAGATAGTAAAGAGTTATATTTCATTACATGCGATCTACTGCTGATAAAGGTTCTTGGTGATAGCAAAGGGTTGTTCTATTATTTACTGCTAATAACATATTATATATACAAATATTAACTGACTATAAGTGTGATGGTTGAAATATTATCACGAGGTGAAAGATGTACTGTTCCATTCCGGTACGGCGAGTGGAATGATACATCTTTCACTGAGTAAAGATATTTCTACCGTCACACGAATAAAGCAGCTAATATTTGTTTTATATCACGCATACATAAATGATATAACAATAATGTTAACTTCACAATTCACATTTCATCTTCACCACTTTGAGTTTTTGGGCGGGGGTAGCCTGCGGGCTACCCGCTCTATTCGCTTGGGTTTTGACCTACTTTTCAAATAGCAGTGTTGCAGAAAATATTCGTGCCGATTATATCCTGTAAAATCTACATGTGTGATAGTTTATGAAATGTTGTGCAATTTTACGTCATATGGATATGTACTCAATAAGATAGGCCCAACGAAAACCTGAACGTACATTTACAAAAAAATATTAGTGTTCAAAAGAGTAGAAATACAGGGCAATATCAGCGAAGGTTCCTGAGAAATTTTACAGTGATTTGCTGGTTAACAGCGTCTTTAAATCGTTACGAGTGCATTGAATGAACGGATGCTTAAACGTTGGGCACCCCATGTAGATAGCTGTCACTAATGGATGATATGTTATTAGCCGTAAATAGTAGGAACAATAACCACCGTGGGCGAATCAATAATAATAAAAAAAATCCTTTAAAAAGGAAAGGGCGGGTCAAGAGGAAATATATCAATGTAATTGGTATGTGAAGGTATTAGTAAGATGATATATTGCTTTATTTTGTAATGCTTGATTCAACGGTTCAGATGATATAAAAATTATCTTTCTTTAAAATAATTATTAATTTCTTTTAGGTAAATCAAGGGGACTATGCTGTGGATCACGAAATGCCCATTTAAGAATGTTTTCATTTTGATGTTATGAATAAAAACGTTTTCAAAATCTTTCACTATCCAAAGGTTGGATTGATTTAATTGCTTTTATGTATATAAGTGAGGCCTCGAGGAAACATTAGTGGTAGGATTTTGATTGGATCAGCAACCTTTAATAATGGGGCTCTTATATTTTTTTAGGAAACATGAATGGCTGGATTTGATTGAATCATTTGAATTTTTTTACCCCTGTATAAACCTTACCCCTTATAAAAAACCTTACCCCCTTATTCCTCATTAGCACAGGGGGTTTTGGGGACTTTTCGATATGTTACTCCGCACAACCTTAGCAAAACTATCCTTAAAAATCAAGCTATGGCTTATTTCCGCCTTCTGGTTGCACAAATCCTACAGTTTCCTCGACTACTATCTCTATCGCTGGCCAGAACGCTGTTTCAACCATGTAGCGCCAATGTCCCTGTCCGTCATTAAGTTTGTGATGTCAGATGGATCCTGCGGATGTCCTCGATCAATCACATAATGTAGTTAAAGGCGCGACGACCCTGTTTGGGCAATGTAACCTACGGAATAAGCTGAATACGGCGTCTTTATGTAAATTTGATGATGATTAGTATTTTAATGTCGTCCACACAGAAAATCAAAGAGATGGTTTTTCTATAAGGGACGATTGCGATAGCAGTCAAATTTCAAAACTAAGTTTGTGGTTTTTTCCTTTGTACTTTGTTGTTTGCCAACAATAAACCTTCGAACACATGCTCTGTAGGTGGGCTACAACTGATCAAGTGCAATTGGCGCGATAAATTCGTATCCTCCAAAAATATCTCCTCCTATCCTGTCACTTAATTACCATTTTTATCGGATAGCAAGGGTTTAAATCGATTACATACTATCTATTACAAATTTCTGACCTTAATTACAGCTATCTTATGGAGATAGTACAAGAGTTATATTTTCATTACATGCGACTCTACTGCTGATAAGAGTTCTTGGTGATAGCAAAGGGTTGTTCTATTATTTACTGCTATAACAATATTATATATACAAATATTAACGGACTATAAGTGTGATGGTTGAAAATTATCCACGAAGTGAAAGATGTATGTTCCATTCCGTCGGGCGAGTGGAATGAGACATACATCTTTCACTGAGTAAAGATAGTCTAAAGCCGTTCCCCGAATAAGCAGCTACTCTTGTTTTATCTATCACACGCATACTAAAATGATATAACAATAATGTTAACTTCACAATTCACATTTCATCTTCACCACTTGATTTTTGGCAGGGGGTAGCCTGCGGCGCTACCCGCTCTATTCGCTTGGTTTGACCTACTTTTCAAATAAATGTTGGCAGAAAATATTCGTGCCGGATTATATCCTCTAAAATCTACCTGTGTGATAGTTTTATGAATGTTGTGCAATTTTACGTCATAAGGAGTACTCAATAAACATAGGCCCACGAAAAACCTGAACGTAACATTTACAAAAGCTAATAGTGTTCAAAGAGAGAATCAGGCAATATCAGCGAAAGGTTCCTGAGAAATTTTAGCAGTGATTTGCAGGTTAACAGCGTCTTTAAATCGTTACGAGTGCATTGAATGAACGAATGCTTAAACGTTGGGCACCCCATGTAGATAGCTGTCACTAATGGTGATCTGTTTTCAAAGCCGTAAATAGTAGAACAATAACCACCGTGGGCGAATCACTATAAATAAACAAAAATCCTTAAAAAATGTATTGAATTACGTGACCATGCACCTTGCATAACCGATAGCTATTTTTAAAAAGATTGTTTTAAGATTTTTCACCTTAAGACCGGAAGTACCCCCCTTAATGACCCCAGAATTGAACTCTCAGACCCTAACTTTTTGTGAAGGGCCAATCTCTCCACAGTGCATGATTCACGTGTACCATGTCATGAAACGTAGGAGGAGATATTTTAAAAAAAAAATCACACTTTGACCCCTTTGACCCCTAGATTACCCCAAAGGGGTCAAGAGTCATATGACCTAAATGGGAAGACTCTCAGTGGTCATTTGTGCAAGTTTAGTTAGAATACTCAAACCTGTCTGACCTAATACGCCTATTTGACGTGTTGAACCCAAGAAAAAAGAAAAGAATCAAAGAATCAGAAGAAAGAAAGAAACCCATCAAAAACAGAACAAGACGGCCTGAAGTCCGTCTTGTAAGAAAGAAGAAGAAAGAACCGTACCTAGAAACACAGTCGCGTTCCTCGACTGTGTAAGAAGAATCGGGCATCAAATACCAAACCTAGCCGTGGCTTTTTGCACCGGCTAGGTAAATAAGAAGCCCGGAAATACCAGCTGAATTTTTCATGGTAAGTTTCCTATGTTTTGGAAGCAACAGCTCAAAGTCCCCAGTTTTCCCCTGTGTGCTAATTGAGGAATAAAGGGTAAAGTTTGTACAGGGGTCAATTTTAAATGTTTATCAATTGTGTTTCAAATGTATACATCGTTTTGTGCCATGTCATCATTGCTTAAAAAGTATAGTTTGCCATATCTAACGGTTATGGTTAATCATTATATGGAAATACGGTTCAAGGTCATACTGGGGGTAAAAGGTTCAGAAATGCCTCCGATTCAGTTTCAAAGTGTGTCCACGTGTTCGTCTCGTTGTGTATAACCTGAAAATATATAGTATTTTAAACAGTTCAAGTAATTTTCTTTGCATAGTTATAGGGATCATTATGACACGTATATAGGGTCTAGGGACAGTCACAAGCCGCCCCGACCTATAAGGTCCATATTTAAAAGATGTAGATGGATGGCGGAAGGGAAGGAAATTATTATGTCCAACTTAATATGACCGTACATGTACAAGTAATTGGAATTAGTTTGATTCAACTCGGATGTTTTGAAATTTAACCCCACGATGATTACCTTGAACATTTGTTGGCCTGTATTCTAAACTAAAGGTCAAAAGTTAGGCAAACTATACATTTTATTTATAGGAGCTAGAAGATACAATAGTCAATGAATCTAGATCAAATGAATCATTTGATTTTTTTACCCCTGTATAAACCTACCCCTTTAAAACCTTCCCCCTTATTCTTCAATTAGCACAAGGGGGTTCTTGGGGATTTTGATTATGTTAATCCGCACAACATTTAGAACACGATCCTGAAAAATCAGCCATGGTTTCTCTATTTCCTGCCTTTGGTTGCAAAATCCTAAAGTTCCTCGTACTATCTTCCCCCCCCCCCCCCCCCCCCCGTGCCGAGGGGACGTGTTCACATGTAGCGGGGGGCACCAATGTTCCTGTCCGTCATTAAGTTGTGCATGTCAGATGGATCATGCTGGGATGTCTCGAGCAATTCACATCCGTAGTTAAAAGGAGGCGACGACCCCTTGTTGGGATGGTAAACCTGACGTGAATAACTGAATACGCCCCCGTCCCCGTCTTTATGATAATTTGATCGCTGATTTAGTATTTTATGTCGTCCACGACAGAAAATCAAGGGATGGTTTTTATTGGCCGATGCGATAGCAGGCAAATCAAAAACTACGTTTGTGGTTTTCATTTGGACTGTTTGCCCAATAAACCTTCGGAACGTTCTCTGTAGGTGGGCTACAACTGATCAAGTGCACTTGGACAGAAATTCGTTACCTCCAAAAAAAAATTCTCCTCCTGTCCACTTTAATAATCTTATCGTGCTCAGCAAAGGGTTAAAATCGATTACATACTATCTATTTAAAATTTCTGACCCTTACATCTACAGCTATATTATGAGGGTAGTAATAAAGAGTTATATTTCATTACGCGATTACTGCTGCGAAAGGTTCTTGGTGATGCAAAGGGTTTTTGTTCTATTATTGCTGCTAATAACATATCATATATACAAATATTAACTGACTATAAGTGTGACGGTTGAAATATCACGAGGTGAACGATGTAGTGATTCCATACCGGTCCGGCGAGTGGAATGAGACATACATCTTTCACTGAGTAAAGATATTTCTACCGTCCACGAATAATATTAAGCAAGCTAATATTTGTTTTTATATCAGAGCATAAATGATATAACAATATGTTTA